>VWZF01006030.1:77333-181968 GCA_013396755.1 Sclerurus mexicanus | reverse complement strand
TCCCGTATGTCCCCTGTCCCCTGTGTGTCCCCTGTCCTCCATGTCCCCCCTGTGTCCTGCCTGCCCCCGGGGCCCTGCGTGTCCCCTGTGTGTCCCCCACACCGTGCCTCCTCTGTACCCACCTTGTGCCCTGCGTGTCCCCCTCCCGGGGGCCCTGCACGACCCCTGGTCTCCTGTGTATCCTTTCCCCGGTCCCGCATGTCCCCTGTGTCCCCTGTCTGTCCCCTGCCCTGTGTGTCCCCTGCCAAGGTCCTGTGTGCCCTCCATATCTCTTGTATGTGCCCATCAGGTTGTGTGCCCTGAGTGTCCTCCCACCATTCCTCATCTGTGCCCCCTAAGCCTTCTCTTTGTGTCCCTCTTGCCTCCTGTGTGCCACCCGTATCTCCTGTGTCCCCCCCTCCCAGCCCCATGTCCCTCCCCTACATTTGCGGTGGCTTATTTCTTTTCCAAGGCTCTTCCTTTACTTTTTCTGTCCTCCCCATCCAAACCAACCATGCCCAATAACCAGTTGCCAGCTCTGTTTCCCTCATGTTCTTACCAGTTTACCCAAGCTACTACTATTAAAGTGATATTTCACAAGGAATTGTACTTCTTTTCCTTCTCCAAGACAACCAGCAAGGTTAAATCACCCGCTGGAAATGGTGGCTCCCTTTTTCTTGGCAGCCTGTCTGTATCTCTGTGGTGCTGCTGCTGATGTTTTCTCGGGCACCTGCATCCTCAGGATCACACTGGAGCTGGACAGGGCAGATAAAAGATCCCTTTTCCCACTACAACCAGTTCCTGGCAGGGCAGAGGCCTTATAAAGATGGTAAGAAGGCAGCAAACCCCCAGCAATGCTGCCCTACTCCAGTTTTCCCAGCAGTCAGTGGCCTCTTCAAAAGCAAAAGCTGGCTTTTGCTGTGAGATCCCAGGACATGGGAAGGTCCCTGGACTCCTCTTAGTACCCGGGCTGGGATGATTTCACCTCCAGGCATTTTATCTGCTCCCTGTTCTGCCTCTTTATCAGTGAACACACTCACTCCAGCCATGGTGCCAGTGCAGCTGCTGAGAAAGGATGAGCTGTTATTTTTCAAACAAAATTTCTCAGCAAAATCTCTATTTTTTGGTTGCCCAGGTGAGCTTTTGCATTTACCTTGGCAGGATTGCTATTCCCTTCCCTTCCCCTCACTCAGGCACAGCTCAAGCACTTTGTAGGGATCCTTCCAAGTTGTGTAGATATTTTGCTTCCAAGTTATGTAGATATTTTGCTTTCTTGACCTGATTTTGAATTTTTTCAAAAGGGACTTTTGACATGGGCATAGAGTGACAGGACAAGGGGGAATGGTTTTGACCTGACAGAAGGCAGGGTTAGATTGGATATTGGGAAGAAATTCCTCCCTGTGAGGGTGGTGAGGCACAGGCACAGGTTTTCCAGAGAACCTGTGGATGCCCCATCCCTGGCAGTGTTCAAGGCCAGATTGGACAGGGCTTGGAGCAACCTGAGATAGTGGCAAGTGTCCCTGCCCATGACAGGGTGTGGAAACAAGATGAGCCTTCAGGTCCCTTCCAACCCCAAGAATTCCTTGATTCTATGATTTTGTGGGTGCCACAGTCTGATCCAAGATTTCAGTATGGTGTCTTCAGCACTTGGCCCTGGAGGGCTGCACAGTGGGCAGGGCTGGAGAGTGGTGGGAGCCTCTTCATAATGCTCCTGCTCCTCCCACCCCTCTGTCGCAGCTGATCCTATCTCGCCACAGTTTTTTCCTTCAGGATCACAAGAGGATGAAGGAAGTGACTTGAATTAACTAGTTAGAACATGACCATGCTTGTTCTCTAATATATCTTGAATTGTGTGGCATTGAGGACTGTGGCTGCTTTCCCAAGACAAATGCAAAAGTTTCCTACATCCACACTTTTTAAGAGCCTGGGTCAGTTGTCTGTAGCACACCTCAGAGGAAAAGTGAGCAGTGCTGTTTTTCTAGTCAGGTCATTATCTGCAAAACCAGGAAGGTCATGCTGCAAAAATAGAATTCCTGTTTGTGCGGGCGGCAGCGTCCTGAGCATGTATGGGAAGAGCATCAAGCACAGGCTGCTCAGCCACTGCCACCACCGTGATGGCTCCAGCACTGTCCTCCCTGCTCTTCACAGAACACTGCCCTGGGAATTAAATTTAACCTCTTCTGTCTTCCCTCAGTTTCTTGTACACAGAATTCTGCTCAGATCTGTGGGAAGTCTACCACACTGGTTAATTTGATGGGATCATAAGATGTGGGACAGCCCATGAGGATGCTGCGATTTTGATATCGCTTCAAGGACAGGGAAGGCAGTGGGTGGTGATGTTGGGCACCACTCATGGTGGCAAAAGCCTCCCAGAAAAGGCAAGTGGGGGATACTTACCCCAGCACCTGGGGAAGTGGCTGGGCAGCCTCCCTCCACATGTCCCTGTGGATTACAAACTTTCCTGTTTGCAGTTGCAGCTTTTGGAGCATTTGGATTTTGGAGTGTTGGCCATGCAGGGTCTCATGGCTTGGGGTCCCCTCTCCCTTGGGACTGTGGTCCTACTCCCTCCCACTGTGTCCAGCCCCAGCTGGATGCTTTCTCAGGAAAAGCTCATGAAGGAAGCACTGGATTTTTTAATAAAGAAGCTCATGTGTTTTCCAGAGCTGCATTTATTGTATTTGTAACTGTCTTATATCTTTCTTGATCTTCCTCTGTGCACACCCTCACTTCCAGCCACAGGGGGTATCAGCAGACCCTCATTCAAGCATTTATTATTTATTCCCTCTGACAATTGCCATAAACTGTCAGTTTCTGCCTCTTCTATACTGGATGCAAAGTACTCATTGAGCATTCAGATGCTTAGAGTCTATTTCGTTAAATCTTTAGGTCAATTTTCTGTTTAATGCAATTTATTAGTATTCTCACAATACAAAGAGGAGCCTTGGAACTAAACCAACCCATTTATGGGGAGAAACAGACACATACGGTTTCATACCAACTTTATTTCTTTTTTTTTCCTTTATTTTTTTTCATAATCACTTCTTTTGCACAACAACAACCTCAAGTTGACAATGAAATGCACGTGGTAGACCGAAGGGAACCGGACAAGGCTCTGTTAGGGATGGAAAGTCCTTCCATGACACTGTGCCAGCTCCCCACCCGACGGTGCCCCGGCTGCGGTGGGAGGAGCGAATCCTGCCCGGGGGCAGCCGGGGTGCTGAGCCCCCGGGCTTATGGCTCAGCCCTGTGCCCATGAAGTCATCTTCCAACCCTCTGCCTGCAGCCACGGGCCGGGCTGTTCCTCCCGGGATGCACAGCTGCCTATCTCGACTCGGTACTTTGGTACTTTCCATTTCAGAGCACTTTAGAGACGTGGAGGCGTCGGCGCTCCCGTGGTCCCCGTGAGCAGGGAGCATCCGTGTCCCCTTGTCACAGGGTTTGGGAAACTGAGGCACAGGGGATGCCAGGGCAGAGATCCCCTGCACTCAGGTCCCAGCCCCTGCCCAGGCTGCATCCCTGTACCCTGGGGACCATGGGGCGCCCACATGTAGGCCTGGGCTAGTGCCCCTCTTCTGCTTTACTTAAAGACAACTGACTACAAAGGTGGAGTTTATTGGTCTTACTATGTCATCTTGTCCCTAGCATGGAGAGTAAGAAATCTCTAGCACCGTAAACAGCCATTCCCTGACTCATTTCAAGTGGTATCAGAGTGTATGTGCATATATTGTTTCCACGGATGCATTTCTGTGCGCGTGTGCACAGCCGAGTGCACAGCCACTGCGAGGAGGACAGGAATGCCATGGGAGGGATATAACGAACCCCATGAGGCAGGATTGCAGAGCCAGGGCCAGGGAGCCACACCGGGCTAAGCTAAAGCAAGCAAGCTGAAGTTTACATTTGGAAAGGGAGCAGCAATATCGACCTACCCCCGAGGTAGGATGCATGCAATCGTGAACTCCCACTGGCCCTGGAAGGTCAACTCAAAGGGAACCCCACATCTGGGTTAGAGAAAGATTTTTTTAATGACTCAAAAATAATAAGACAAGGAATAGACTCAGTCCAGAAGCAGTCAGAAGGGCCAGCATCCTTGGAAGTGCCTATTTACGGACAGAGCTGAGCTTTGCTGTGAGGGATAACTCAGGTGCAGAAGTGTAATTTGGGCTACAAGGCCAATTTTCCCAGCTCTTCTGTAGCTTCACCCATCACCCAGCTGTTGGTGACAGCTGGGAGCTCATTTTGCTTCGGGTCCTCAGTCTTGCCCGAAACAGAGGCCCTTCTCCAGGAGGGCTCTTTGGAAGGCGTATACGTGCACAGAATGATGTCACCATCTCATCTTTCCTCCCTCACACAGCTGCCACACTCATGGTCCAGGCAGGGATGCTCTGTGTGCCCTGAGGGTGCTCTCCCTCCCAGGCACAGTCCCATGCCCATATGCTGCTGCAAAAATGGGTCTGAAAACTGTCGGTACAGAGCTCAATCCATACACACCTACAGGAATCAGTGGAGACCTCAAGCCCCACCATAAAGAAGGCGACCCTGGGAGGTGGGGGTTGCATGCCACGTCCACAACTGCAGTACATGGGAACAGTCCAGGAATGACGGAGGCTGGGGCAATAAGGATGTTAATGAGGGTACTTGATTAGTCTCAATTGAGAGGCATGAAATATGCCGCTGCACACAGCCATTAGCATGAAGGGATATGGAAAAGCATGGAATAGCCATGATCCCGGCCCGTGCCACGCGCTGCGGGTCGGGCATGGCTCCTGGCCACGATGGAGCAGTGGGTGCACACCCCTCACCCAGCCAACACCGCGCAGCCAAACCAATCACACATTTCCCTGATAGTGCCCAGTGGCACCGGACAAGTGTCAAGCTCCCAGACATCCCTACTACATCCATCTGCACCAGGCAAACACGGCTCTGGGACACCTAAAGCCTCCAGCGCCACCAATGAGGCTGTTTCCTTGGCACAGCGTGTCTCAGCAGCAGCTGCCTGATGTCACCAATGCAAAACTCTCCCTGCATGTCTCTGCTACCTCTGATGCAGGAGCTCACCCTGCAGTAACACTTTTTCCACCCACATCCACTGCCCCTCACCTCACCGACAAGACACAGGGAAGAAATTAGTTTCCCGGTGCTCACACCTGCACAAGCACCATCTGCCAGGCTGTTCTGTGTTTCCCATGGGATTTCTTTTGCCAGGGAAAGGTATTGCAGGAATAAGTCCCCAACTGAGACCCAGCTGGGCTACAGTGAGGGGGAGGAGAGAGGCACAAGGCAGTACAAGGGACTGAGAGGGAAGATCCAGGCAGGAACTGAGCCCAGAGATTCAGGAGCTGTTTGGGAGGATGACTCTGGCACAATCTGCCACAGACCACCTCTCCTCCAGCACACACCAATCCTGACAGCTCCTCTGGCTTCCCTGGGGCTGCAGGGAATCACCTGGAACCCTCACATGGGGAGGTTTGGGTCAACACTAAATCATAGGTACTAGAATTGAAACATCACCTCTATTTCACCTCTCAGCCCTTCCTTCTCCTCCCAGCATGAGGAGCAGCCGTGCCCGCTCTCACTGCCCTGCCTGCAGGACTCAGCTGCCTCCAGCTCCCAATTACATCATTTTCCAGCTGCTCCCTGGTCCAGCATCCCACCAATACCCTGCCTTTACTTGGCCCAGCCTCCTGACTCCTTCTGAGCCCTGAAAGAGAGAGTGAAAATGGCCATTTCTCGTTTTCAACTCCTGCTCATGAGTACAACGTTTCTGATAATAATAATAATCATAATAATCATAGTACTAAAAACAGTATTTACAACAAGCTCCAGGTCAGAATTACACACCAAGCAAACACTCAGCACCACAGAGAGTAGGACAGGGTTAATATCTCGCAGATACCTTCTCAGATCCCACCAACGCGGGACACAGACATTTGACAGTTTCAACCATTTCTTACACACAAACATTTCATTTAAATTACTTTTTAAATTTTTTTTTAAACTTTTTAAAATTTCTCTTCGCTATATGGATGAGGTGATGCTGGCAGTGATGCCGCACTCTACACAGATGCTTATCTAAGATAGCTGCTACTATAAACTGATCATTAGCTACTGTTAAGAAATTCAACCCTCAGTCTCCTTCTTCTCCCTAAATCTTATTTTCTTTCTGTCACTGACAGCACAGGAGTTTTCTAACAGCCCTGTCCTCCCGTCAGCCCAGGCAGAGGGGTTTGGGAGTAAGGTAGCCCTTCCTTTTAGGAGCAGAGTCCCCTGATGTCAAGCCATGGCCATGGAGAGATCCCTCCTGTGTCCAGCTGGGACTTGTGGGGAGATCAACAAGGAGCTCCGGGATTTGGACACCTGGCACCAAGCTTGGGGTTGAGAGCCTCACCTGCTCCTAGAGGATCACCCTGCTCCCAAAGAATCACCCGTAGAAGAGGACCTTGGGTCACTGGACTAGTCCTGGGCACAGTTAAGAGATGGGCTTCTGCATGCTGTAGTTCCTGAGCCATCCATCCATCTCCTTCCTCTCTCCTACCACTGGCAAACAAGGGGCTGCTCCCTATTTAACTTCACACACAGAAATAATGACTTTCTTCCCATTGTTCTGAAACTGATATTTGGCTCAGAGCAAAAACCAAGAGGAGGAAAAGCCCCAGATAAGAAATCTGTATCTCTGTGACACTGCTGGTTGAATTTATTAATGCCTTAATTGGTTATTTTTTACATCAGTTTAAGAAATGTTCTTTTTTTTTAAAAAAAAAAAGGACAAAACCCTCCAAAGAAGCTGATTGACTGATTGATTCCCTATTTCATGTGAACTAGTTGCTATTCTGCTTAGAGGTCCCTATGATCTGTGAATCCCCACAAGCACTGACGATTAGGGATGCAGAGAGAAGCGTGTAGCTGGGGGACAAACACTGGGGAAGGGGGATGGAGAACTGAATGCCGCATCTAGACAAACAAAATAAAATGTGTTGGTTGGTCGATTGGTTGGTTTGTTAACAGGAATCAGGTGCTAGATGTGTAGAAAAGCCCTTTATCCAGAGATCTCCTCCCGCTGTTCCTTGTTCCTGCGGACTTCGGCTGCGTGCAGCTCCTGCAAAGATGGAAGAAATGACACCAAGCTAACACTCCCCGCTCTTGTGCTCTCTGTTTTCCTCCTGCACACAGGATTTGCATCGGACTTTAAGAAAAAAGAGACCAGTTTCCCATCCAATAACCCCTGAGGATGGCAAGTTACACCTGCAAGGAGTGAAGCATCATTTGTGGGAGCCTGGAGGTGACAGAACCCACAGCACAGGTGCTGATGAATCCCCCTCATGCAAAGCCCTTTGGCCATGCAGCTCATGGACATGGGGTGGGACGGATCCTGTGCCTCTGAACTTGCCCTTATCAAGATTACCCAGCCTATGTTCTCTACTGACCTTGAAGGACACATCCCCCCTCCTCATGCTGCTCCAGAGTGGAGCTGCTCCATAGCCTGCTTTCCACCAGCACCAAAACACTTGTGTCCATTGCCCTGGGATGACCCCACAGGGCCCAGACCCCAGCCCCTCCACGAGGATCAGCACCCACAGCACCCGGCCCTCTCCCGGGGTGTCCCACTCGCCTTCTCGCGCAGCCGCTCCCTCAAGGCAGCGAGATGTGCTTCACGGATCTCCCTGCTCAGCTCCATCTTGTAGTTGAGCTTCTCCTCGGCCAGGCGGCTGAAGTTGTTGTTCTCCTCCAGCGCCTTGTGCAGCACCTCCCGCTCATGTTCCCTCTTCTCTGCCAGCTGCTTCAGCACCTGAGCCTCCTGGGTCTGCCGAGGGAGAGGTGTAAGGCAACTGGAGGGGCTCAACCAGCCTTCAACTCCCCAGAGTGACTTCCTGACCATCTTCTCTGCTCAAAGCACTCTGTCACACCCCTCCATCCCATAACACTCTTGCTCAGAAGATGTTTTTGACATCTTCCTGTTATCATAGAATCATTCAGGTTGAAAAGCCCTCTGAAGTCACTGAGTCCAACAGTTCCCCCAGCAATGCTAAGCTCACCACTAACCCATGTCCTCAAGTGCCACATCTACACAGTGATGGTGATGGAGTCCAATTCCCTGCCTAAACCAGAACCTCAGTCCACGATACCCATATCTCACCTGACAATTTACAGTGGAATATAATGACAAGTGTCAGAACACTCTTCCCAGTTGTTGTAGATTGCTCCTGCTAAGCCAGTTTTAGGGTTTGGTGCAATCAGTGCCTGTCATAGAAAAGTCACTGCATGTATAGGACATCTCCTTACCTTCCTCCTCTCTTCTGCAGCCTCCAGCCTCCTCTGCAGCTCCTCCAGGGACAGATCCTTCTTCTTGGGAGGGGAGGAAAGGATTGGGCTCTCAGGAGATAAATCTGAAGGGGACTTCAGGATCACTTCAAAGCTCTGGCCTGATGCCCTCTTATCCAGCTGCTTCACCTCCATATCTTCGTGGGAAAAAAAAAATAGTGACTCTGTGGACCTGTCACTTGGGACAGTGTTCACCTGAGAGTATCAAGCTCCTCACACAGGAATTAGGGTCCTGTGTGTCCTGACCTGGGTGATTTTGTTTTATCTCCAGAATTTCACAATTAGTGATCACCATCATCCCTCCCCCATGTCAGTGCAATTAATTTAAAGTCACAGCATAATTACAGAAAGGCCACATTGCTGTTAATGTCTTATATGTCGCTCCAGCACAAAGCAGAGGGACCCTGACTCTGGTGAGCTGCCACCAAACCCTGCTGGAGCTCCTGTGGGAGCAAGTTACCTACCTCCATACTGGTAGATGGTATTGGGGTGGGGCTGGGTGTGGAAACAGGAGCAGATGAGGGAGAGCAGAGACAGCTCCTTCATTTTCTCCTTGTAGGCTGAAAAATATGAAATAGCAGTAAGAAGATATTCTACTGGCAATGGCAGCTCTTTTTTCATGGAGAAATGAAGCAAGTAGATACAGGGAACCCCATTTGCAGCTACCAGACTCCATGGAGGCTTTTCCAGGCTGCCATAGCTTGACAAAAGGTCCCGAAGGAGCAGGCTAGAGCTAGGAGCAATAGAGCAGGCTAAACTAGATGCCATTGTGGCAAATGTCATGGGAAGAGAGGTACAGGTTTCTGTGCAGGATTTTCCCTCCAAAGGATCTGAGACACTCCAGCCCATGTAGTTAACCATGTCAGGACAGCTGTCCACACCCTTTCTCCACTGGAAGGGGAATTTCCAGTCCCTGAGATAAAATTATGCCCATTGACACCTGAAAACATTGCTCAAGCCCTGGCAAGTTGGGAATATTTCTCAATTCACCATTTCTGACATGAGGGTGAAGAGGCAAGAGAAGGTCAGCAGCATGGAGAACAAATGGGCATTTGAGTGATGAAACTGCCCAGGGGGAGCTGCTACAAGGGGAAGAGCTGTACCCCAACTTCGTAAGGTACCTCTCACCCTGTAGCAGCAGATCAGGGAGGATGTAAATGGATCCTGCCACCACCTTGGCCCACGTAGGCAGAGGTTGGTACTGGTCTGGTATTTGGTACTGATCACAGTACATGCTGTTCCCACAACCTTCTGCAAAGGACAGGAAACACACAATCTGCTCAGTCTCTGATGCTGCGAGTCCCCCAGTTTACTCATCTGTGACTGGAGGATGCACCACAGAGTCCTTGGTGATCACAAGGGCACAAGCTGCTGCCCTAATGACAGATTGCAGCAGGTCTGTTTCTGGGGCAATCTTCACCTGTATTTTTGGAGTTTAGCGCATTTAGGACAGTGAACTGTTAGCATACTCTGGACAAAGAACCTCAGAATAGACGGATTTGAAACCAGCAAGGTGCTCTCTTGGGCTATCAGGTTCTCTGTCACATCAATGTAGCCCTCACAGCATCACTCCTACATCACAGGTCAGCAGCTGGGGCTCAGCAGTGGGTGCTGCTGTCTCACAGCTGCTTTGAGGCTCTTCTCTGGACTGGCTCCTTGAGGCACACCAAGGCATGTGGGGATAGAGTTTTCACAGCTGCATGTCCTGCCAAACCTGCCCCAACCCTCCTTGTGCTTGCCCTTGCCACTGGCACAGGCATTCTGGTGTCCTGCCTTGGCTCTGCCTCCGGATTTCCCACATGTTCTGGTACTTCTGGCCTTGGTTTGTCCCTTCTGCACCGGACTCCTGTTTTGACCTCCAGCCAGAGGCAGCTCTGCAGCTCAGCTGCCAATGCCACCTTCAGAGCAGGACCCTGCCCTGGGCCAGGACAGGAAAACCCCCAGAACGCTGTGATATAAAGAAGCATTAGATACAGAACAATTTTGAGAAGAGTAGCATCCTGTGTACCACATGCCCTCAGGAACATCTTTTGGATCTTCTCTGCCTTCCCGGAGCTAATCGAGTGGGAAAACTTATGCCTGCTTCATATTTGCTCTTATTTTTACTCCTAGGTACAGAGCTTCATCCTAATTAACACCCTCCTTTGCTAACCAGCCAACCCTGAAGCTCAGATCTTTATTAAACAATTTTTTAGCTTTCCCCACATTCTGATTCGAATAGTCTGCCCAGTCCTGCTGTTAAATGTAGACCAAATAGGAATAGTTTACATCAACAGTCCCAGCCAGACATCTTTGATTTTGTTTTAAATGGAAAAAACCTCTGGAAGCCTCTGAGGGGCCAGAAGTTGTGGCATGCAGCAGTAAGCTAATGCATCTCCTAATGTGCTGCCAAGAGCCCTCAGGAAAGTCCCTGGGAATAAATGAGAGACATTATAATTTATTATCATTTAGACACTATCATTTAATTCAAACAAACCAGGCAACGAGGTCATTGCTCCACCATTACGTCTGGTCCTGGGCGAAACCAAGACACGAAGCAGATGTGCCACACCCCTCACCCACTCATTTAATTCAATTTAATGGTCTGCCGGCACTTGTTACAGAGCCGAGGGCTTTGTATGTCACTGCTTGAGCCTCAGTACTGGCACTCTGGGCGGATGGTTCCATGCTGCACTCCCTGCCTTTCAGGAGCTTTGTTGTGGTGGTTTCACAGCTGCCTCCACTCCATCGGGATCTTCCCTGTCCCGCTTTCCCCGCTGCAGAGCGAACCGACCGACCCTCTCTGTGAATGAAAATGAAGAGGACGGAGAGGACAAAAGGGCCCTGGGCTGCGGCAGGGCTGCGATGAGAGCTGGAAGTGCTCCGTGTCCTTCTCCCCGCAGCTGCACCCCGGCGCCAGCCGTCACATGCAATTAGCGGCTCTCGGGTCGGGCGAGCGGGGCTGGAGCTGCCGCGGCCCCGGGGACCGCCGGGGGACATCCCGAGGGGTCCCGACCAGCTGCCGATGGGGGGGGAACGGGGGAAGCAGCGGGAAAGGGGCAGCGGATGGAACCCGAAGCCCCCACCCCGTCCTTTGCCGGGGGTCGCTCGGCCCCCGGACCCCGGGAGTGCCGGTGCAGCAGCACCGCCCGCCCGGAGCTGTCCCTTCAGAACCAGCTCCATCCCTGGGACCCCGGGCCGGGAGCTGTCCGGTCAGCACCGCCAGCGGAGCCGGGGGCTTCGGCACGAGGAGGGGGATGGACCCACTCCCGGAGAAAGTACAGAATCATAGGTTCACAGAATGGTTTGTGTTGGAAAAGCTCTCTAACATCCCCCGGTCCAGCCGCTCCCCCAGCACTGCCAAGCCCACCACTAAGCCATGTCCCCAAGTGCCACTTCTATACGGCTTTTAAATCCCTCCAAAGATGGTGACTCCATCACTTCCCTGGACACCCTGTGCCAGAGCTTGACAACCCTTTTGGTGAAAAAATTTTCCCTGATGTCCAATCTAAACCTCCCATGGCACAACTCGAGGCCGTTTCCCCTTGTCCAGTCACTTGTCATTTGGGAGAAAAGACTGACTCCTACCTCACTGCACCCTCCTTTCAGGGAGCTGTAGAGAGGGAGGAGGTCCCCCCTTCTTTTCTCCAGGCTGAACCCCTCCAGCTTCCTCAGCTGCTCCTCACAAAATTTGCGCTTCAGACCCTTCCCCAGCTCTGTTGCCCTTCTCTGGACATGCTCCACCACCTCAATGTCTTTCTTGTCATGAGGAGTCCTTGATCCATCCTCCGACAACTAAATAGACTGCTGGGACCCCCCCACCTCTGCTCCAGAGCCAGCAGTTACACCTGTGGGACACAGAAGCATCCACAGTGATGCCTTTGTCCTCATGACACGTTCTGTGACAAACAGACAGGCTAAGTTAAGGCACCCTGTGAGGAGAGGTAGATCCTCTGATTCAGTAAATAAAGAGCAAAGAATCATAACCTCTGGATTGCTATTTAGGAAACGGCGTCAGTGAAGATCAAACCCGAGATCTCCTGCAGCAAGACTATCTCAGTCACAGCTGCATCAGGAAGGACATGGCTCAATGGTAAAAGATCAGCATTTCAGACCGCAGGACTAGAACTTGCTTCAGAAGTATCTGCACTCCCATTTGCCAGTAGATATAAGGGGCTGAGAACTTATTTATGCCAGTGGACAAAATCCTTGAACCAGGACAAAACTTCTGGCTAACCAGATTATGACATGGCCAAAAAACCCCTTCCCAGAAAGGCTGTATCCAGTGCACAAATGTACATATTTTAGGAACAATTAGACAGCGAATGCTGAACTTGTTATTTGAAGATCTATTAGCATTTTTACTTCTGCTAAGTTAGCAAAAATAAATTCAGCTTACACTGAGCAAATATTTCTTTTCTGTATAAATTAATCTGACTCAGGTCCTTAGAGACTTTATCCCAAAGCATCACTTCAGTCTCAGAGGTGCTGCAAGAGCTCTGTCTCACTGGTGGGTAGAGGGTTAGGACAGGCTGCTCACTCAGGTATGAATTACTGATATTTTACATCTCTTTTTAGGGAAACAGTGCAATATAAAGACCAGCAGCAAATCCATTCACTCTGATATGATCTTCATCATTAAGTCATAACATTTCACTGCTATCAGAACTGGGGTTACACACGGGAAATAATTGAGTTGTGTAAATTAACAAATGAATAAGCTGTAGAAGTTACAGAAAATATATCAGGGTCCCATCCTGTAAAGTGGGGTAAAGTTATGTTTTGTTTTTTTTTTCAGAGGGCCCTGGGTAGTGATTAAGCTACAAACCAAAAAGGTGCAGTCAGTTCCTTAACGCTTCTGGACATTTATGTCCTGCAATCAGCACAGGCTGATTCTGGTCTCATTGTATTCCATCACACACCCATGCAGCAATCAATCTCTATTAAAATTTTTCATCTAGCTGTATATAATGCCTGGGAAAAATAACTTTCTCCTTGTTGCAAGGAGAAGAAGGGAGATGACCTGGGCCTTCACCAAGGCACCAGCATGATCCCAGCTGTCTCTAGCGACTCCTTTCCTGTGCTCCCTCTAGTGCTGTGTGGCACATCCTGCATTTCCAAATCCCTGCTGCTTTGCAGGAGTGCTATATACACCATCGATCCATGTAAAGTGTTTTTCTCCAAGTCAACCCCCGGAGACATTATCCAGCTGCTCCCCGAGTGGCTGCAGTGCCGGAGATGGAGGAATGGCTGGGGATGGTGTGGAGCACGAGCAATGGGAACCATCTTCCTGCTCACGGTGTGCCTGGAGGGTGGGGCCCAACACCTATTATTCAATAAAAAGTTTTGTTCTCTGCTTCCTAACCAGGTTTTTGTTTGGTATTTAATGACATCCAGCAAAACAGAGCGAGGCCATCTATGCACAACACCGATACGACGTCATTCATAATGAACCAGAGGCACAGCAAGGCTAATTTATGTGAATTCAGGCAATTTAAATGGATGAGACTGGATGTGCTCTGTTCTGATAGCAAGGTCAAAGGAAGGTTATTACAAGAAAATAATTTGGTTTGTGAAGATAACTTTGGAGAAGTAAAAATTGCTTCCATAAAGACTATTATCTCATGAAAAAAAAAAAAAGAGAACAGGCCAATTATGAATGCAGACAAAACTTAAATAGAAGGTAGAGAAGCCAGAGAGCAGGGAACTGAGACCTCCAGCACAAAGACTGCAATGCCACACACAACAAAAGCAACCACGGTCCTTGATAAGCCTTGAGAGTATGGCAGCCTCTAGATATTCTCCCCTGCAATGAATCCTATCACAAAAACAATGGCCAGACCTTCACTTCAGTGTAACTCCTTTCCATCTTCTTGGTCCCCAGCTTCTGCAAACAGGTCAGCAGCAGATCTCACACACCCAGAAAACAGCAGCATTTCTTTTTTGGTTTGGGTTTTTGGTTGGTTGGGTTTTTTTCCATAAGCTCAGCAGTTGCACCCCACACTGATGCCCTACCCCATCTCAGCTGCTCACCATGAGACTTCAGGCCCAGAAGTTAGCATGGGCTCATGTGGGATCATCCATGAGAACAGGCAGATGTGAGGGTTACTCTGCCTTGTGGCAGACATCTGCCAAACTATTACCCAGGAATGGTTTCCAATCATCTGGCTCCTTCCCTGCAGGTTTTATTGGCAGCTCACAAATGTCACATCAACCTGCACAGCCAATGGATCAGCAAATCACTCAAGATGTAGCACTGAAACACGTGGGTTGGTCCCAGGAAAATAACCAGGGAAATCTCCTCTTCTATGGGCTCAGCGAGAGAGAAGGGCCCAAGGTGTGCAGAGGAGCCTGAGATGGGGGGTGACTGATTGTCAAGGAGAGAAGCATGGCCTGGGTTGCTTGATGAAGCAGAGTGACCCAGAGTGTTTGTGGATCTGGGGCAAACACAGATCTGGATGGTCAGGTTTGGGTGAGACACAGGGCTACAAAGGACCTGGGGACCTGATGAGACAGCAGTTCATGAGACAGTCACAGACAGGAGCCCAGGGCCATGATGGGTCAGGTACAGACATACTGTGTGAGCACAGACAGTCTCTTTGGATCTTGCTTTCCTTTGCATTAACCGAGGATTATTGTACTTGCCCATTATACGGTGGTATTATTTGTGTAAACACATTAATAAGGTATAAGATTCTCTACTAAGGCACTAAACATGTACAGAGGTACCTTGAAAGAACAAAAGGATTTTTTTGAAATATGCTGAGGAGCACTTCATCAGTTGTGATGTGCCAAAGTGCCACAGCACACACACATGGCCTTTGATTGTTCTCTGTCTCTTTTGTACTTCTAAATCACAGCCAAGATTTGGCCATCAGTTTAACTCCCCTCTGGATAGGAGACTTAATTTTAAAACATAAGCTCCCACCCAGAAGAGTAAAGCCCATGTCACTAGGACAACTGGGAGGCATTATCCAGGCATGTTGTTTCCAGTTAATTTTGGGGGTATAGAAGTTTTAGTGAGCCTCAGGTCCCTCCAAGGACTGCCATCAAGAATCATTAGTCCCATTCCCCCTAATAAAGCTTGAAGTTGCAATCCCCCCCGCTGCCCACACTGCTGTCACAACAGGCTTATCTGCAGCCTGCTGGTTGCCACTTCAGACCACTAAATCCCAGCTTTTCCTTTGCTGAAGGAAAATGTGTTCATCTGATGAAACAGTGCCTTCACCAAATCTGAACCAACATTGACAGGCTCTTCTGAGATATCTAAGGCATCCTCTCAGAGCCTACATGGTGCCATTAAATAAGATATGATTTATATTTCAGAAAGAACAGATGTTTCCCAATTATTTAGATCCATCAATCCCCTTGTTTGGATACACCAGTAAAAGAAACCCATATATATATGGGGTTACATATATATATATATATATATATATATATATATATATAAATTCCTACACTAGATTCTTTTGGCTTGTAAACCTTAAGTCCCAATAAAAGTACCATACATTTCTAAGGCCATATAGACTCCATCAACACCTGAAGAAAAAGAAAATAGTGATTTCTTGAGAACACAGAGAGATAGAGAGGTTGACAGAAAGGACTCTGACTCTCCAGTGTGGGCAGTAGAAGTGTCAGGACAGGGAAACACCATATGGTGTCCACCAACACCATCCAGAAAAGGGATTAAGGGGATAACCCAGAGCTACGTGAAGTCACACAACTCTCACATTTCAACGCAGGAGGGGAAAGCCTCGGGATCTGTCAAGGCCATTTTATCATGCCCAGTCATGAGGCCAGGAGTGATAACCTGGTGCTCCCTCTTGGCCCCACCTTCTCAGACACGCCAGAGAAAGCCAGCGAGGCTGTAACCTCACTGCATCATTTCATAATCTCAGGTCTCTTTATTCAACCCAGATGCTACAGAGCGTGGGGGGAGTTCCACACGCCCTGCAGAGCCCCGGCAGACCCCTCGTCTGCGGCGCACAAAAGCACAAAGCGCTGTGCAGATGCTGCGGGAGGAGGTGCGAGGGCTCTGCCCCTGCCCGGCAGCGGGACCGGCTCCGCAGCTGAGCCGGCACTGAGCATGTGCCGCCCATCCCGCTGCTCCGGAGCCCAAAACAGCCTCCAGCGCCGGGGGAAAACGCCTGAGGTGGCAGGGAGAAAAAGGGAGAGAGCAGCCGGGCTGCGGGAAGCGAGCCCTGCTCCTTTTCATCGCAAGGATTTGGTTGTTTAATCTTCCCAAGGGGGATAAGCCCCCGGGCATCAGCCGCAGAGGATGCAGCTGCTCTGCCTTCAGCACCGATCGGCTTTTGCTGAGAATAAAGAAGAAAATAATGAAGAAAGCAAACAAAGCTCATTCCTCAATTTAAGGATTTACTTGTCCTTTTTCTCCTGCCTTTCCAGGCTACTCTCCACTCCTGCTGTATGTGCTATAGGCGATGGGGAGATGGGGAGCTGCTCCTGCAAAGGCAGCTGGGCGAGGCTCAGCCCCGACCCTCCCTTGGCACGCAGCGCCCTATTCTCTTCCCTCCTGCCACAGCGCTGCTCCCCCATGACTTTTTACTCCTTGAAATTGTTTCTCTGCTCGATCTGAGCCACAAGGAAGCACGGGTTCGTGTTTCTTCACGATCCTAAGTCTCCTTTGACCGCCAAACTGCATCTTTGGGAGGATGAAATATGCTAGGGGCATGTGGTGGGTTGGGAGGGTGAGAATGCACCAACTGGAAAACGCATGTTCTGCCTACGTGTGTTTCATCCGCCACCTCGTCCATCTCAAGTTCGATGCAACCTTGGTTTAGATGGCTGGTAAGTCTGAGCCTTCCCTCCCACCCCCACTTTGCAAACGAGGTCCAATCCTGCTCGGTAGGGAAGGCAGGAGATGGGTGGCACCTCCCAAGAGTGCACTGCTGCAGACGTTCATTGAGGCACGGATACTCACAGGAATATATACACAATAGCCGGAGGTTTTCTCTCATGAGACACATTTTCAAAATGCTGCTTTACTTCTTTAATTGCATGCAAAGCCCACTCAGGATGAGCTGCGCCCTTACACTCCCCTCCACACCCCTCCATCTCTCTGTCCTTCTCTCCTCTGCATCTACTGGTCTTTTAAAAGGAGAAAGGAATATAAAATGCACAGCAGAAAACCCAGGCAGAGGGCAGTGAAAGAAGCAAAAGTGTTGCCTGGTCTCCCCTCGGGCTGGTTCCCTGCCTGGGGGGCACAAAGCATTGCCTGCTCTTCCTTTTTGTCTGTCGCTCCTGCTCAGCCCTCATCCCAGCCCTCCAGGATCTCTCTTCCCCCGCCCAAGCCCCTCTTTATGGGCTGCAGAATCCAGAGCCATTTCAAGGGAAAACTTGTTTTTCTAAAAGAAAAAGACCCTCTAAACACGCCCACTGTTCGTTGTACCATTTCAGGTTTTTCTCCTTCACCCACACTCCCAGTTTCACCCATTTAGAATCCCTCCTCCCCAGATAAAAGGGGACACAGGTCTTTAGGCAGCTGGACCGAGGCAGCACAGCATCCTCGGGGCAGGCTGCCATCCTGCAGCCAAACCTGACCAGGCTCCCGGGCTGTGACTGCCGGCACTGCTGCAGAAGGGAGGAAGGGCTTCCCTTGCAGCATCTCCTTTCACCCAACGCCATCAGAGGACCGCTCCCCTGTAGCATCTTCTAACCAAGAAATGTGAGCTGTGGAAGAAATCCGGGGCTGGGAAGCCCTGAGAATACACAGAAACCCATCCAGGTCCTTCTGGTTGCCACTGGGGGATTTTCTAGGGCATTGCTGTCTCTTATCCCTGTCTCCCTTTCCATTACACATTTAGGCAATACATGATCGCCACAAACCAAAATGTAGTTTCTGATTTCTTCACATCCAGCTACACAGCATGCAAATTTTTCTTAGGGAGGAAAAAAAAAAAAAAGACAAGCTGTATCACGTTACAAAAATAATATTTAATTGGCAGGTAGCAGCATCTTCTAATGGCACAATGTCACGGCAGCAATATTTTAAATTGGCAAGTTTATCACATGTGTATTCATATTAAAATAAAAAGCCCACCTGCTATCTTGCATCAGAGGGGTGTGCGTATGGGGGAGGAAGGGGAACAATGCTGCCATACCAGCTGCCTCCTCAGCACAGAACTCCCCCGAAACCCACGGAGAGGGTGAAAAATAACCCCGCCAAAACCCAACCCGAACCCGCAGAAGAGCGATCAAAAAAACTAAAACCCGATGGTTTTTTTGGAGCGCGTCGATGGCGAGCCCCGCAGGAGGTGCCGGTCCTACCTGAGACGGTGCTGGCCATGGCGCGGCGGGAGCGGAGCGGTGCTGCAGGAGCGCAGGAGCTGCGGAGGTGCTGCAATGCTGCGGGGAGGGAGCACTGACTCAGCTGGAGGGGGCTGCAGCCATCCGCGGCGGGGAGAGGCTGGAGCGCCCACGGAAAGGCAAGGGGTGGAAAGAAAGAGAAGGGTCACTAGTTCAGAATATTAATGAGCGCATCGGGCCTCCTTTCCTGGGTGGCTTTGACGGCAGATCCCTCCCAGGCAAGCCTGGCTGCCAGGAACACAGCCAGCCCCACGGCGCAGGGAGGGGGGGGCGAGACACACCCAGCCGGGCGCTGGAGAAAGAGGATTTTTCCCCTTCTTCCTCCCTTTCTTGTCTGCTCGACGTGGGCTAAACTGATTTTCCCCTTGCTGAAAGCAGAGATAAGCAAATTCATTGATTTTTATTTTTTTTAATATATATGTATATATTTTAAACCGTCTATTCCAAGGCAGCCTCACCTGTTTGGCCAGGACGGAGGGTCTGGCTTGGCTGGGCTGAGGTGTAAAACCCAAACCCCAAACCCTGCAGCAAAGGGAGGAGGGATCCCAGACAGGCTTTTAGGCATGGGTTTGGGGTTGTGGTTTTTTTTGCACTAGCACTGAGGCACTAAAGAAGCTGCAGTCTGGGGAGGAAACTGCTGTAAAAGTAGAGGAGGAAGAGCAGAACGGAGCCTTCTCATTTCAATGAGAATTCTCTGGGTTTCTCCCCCACACCAGGCAGCAGAAACTCTTTTTTTACAATTTTCTGTCTGATCTCTATAATTTGTGTAATTTCCATTTGTGGCTGTTGCTAGGGGCCAATGCTTCTGTGCTTTTAGAGCATCACACACACATTTGGGAGCAGGGAACCCTCCCAAACCCACACATCTCCCAGCACGCTGCAATGCAGACACTCCCAAACAATTCCAGCTGCTGCAGGGAACTACAGGTTGTTGGAGTAGCTGCCAGTGCTCTGGCTTGGTCAGGGCCAGAAGCCACAGGCAGTGCCCACTACATTCAGTTTAAAAAACAGAGATTTTTCTTTTTTCCTAGTTTTCCCCCCTAATCTCCAAGTGTCCTATTCCTTCCACATTGTATATTAAAAAAATAAAAATTGTAGAAAATAACTCTAATTCAGAATAAAGTTCACACTATCCATACATTTTCAATGCACATTTGCAACAGGAGCACTTTTTATGACCTTTACCTGCTCCCTGCTCTGCCCAAGGCTTGTTTTGTAGTCTCAACTGCCTCTACTTTCCACTTGGATTGAATCTCTAGGACTTTACATGTTGTCTTGTGTTTCAAAACACCTTTGCCATGATCAGAGGAAGGCAGCTACCCCAGACACCAGACTGCTGGAATAATTTCCCCACTCTGTTCAAGATGAGCTCTGGCTTTGATGTACCCAGCAGTCCCAAGAGGGTCTGGCTACCTCTTGTAACATTCTGGATCTTTTGGGCATCGATCCCGTACACATTTTATTCCTGTTATTGAGGAAAGGGTACAGAAGGCTTTCAAGGTGCCATGGCATGTGTCCCACTGGAATACACTGTGTGAGAAACGGGGTACAAATAATTTGGATGGTCAGGGTGGAAAGCTATGTTGCTATTTCACAACAGGAAAGAGACAGAACGGCTCTGGATTATCAAGATTCAAAGGAATGACATAATTTGGGGACGAACAAAAATTTTAGACTGTTGTTATGGGAACCATCAGATCTCAGGACAATGACTGGCAACTTAATCCTCTCCTGTCTGACAGGGAAAATAACCTTCATGCCAACTACAGGTGTTTCACAGCCAGCCCCTGAAGCTCTTCTGTCCCATTCCTGAAGACTCCTGCTCATTCAGGAGCACCTGGGATCTCATCTGGGAAGTGAGATCCTGCCTGGGCACCCTCTGAACAAAGATTAGTATTATTCACTTTACATTTCTTCACAGAATGAGTGTCCTTGCTGGGTCTCTGTGATGTGGATCAGCCATTTCCCCACAGAGGTTAAGGATCATCTTTTCCAAGGTTTATATTTTGTACATTTTTTTTCCTTGAAAATGAAAAATAGTTCATCCAGGATCTTTACGACCCACTAAGGAATGAGCAGTGGAGATGGGCTGGTTCCTTCTGCCTGGGCTGGCAGGGAGAGGCTGGACTGTCACACAACCCACTGTGCTGCTCTGACACATTTTGGAAACCTCCCTCTTCCAACTCTTGCTTTATAAGAACTCCATCCCAAGGAGCCAAACACCAGGATGACAATCCAGTGTAAGACAACACCTTTATTTATCAGGCCTGTAACCCGGCACAGATGCTGCAGCTCCACTAAACCCTCCCAATTCTTCCACAGACTCAAGAAGAAATAAATATTTCTCTTTAAACTTACAGGCCCCTTGTTTCCCCTGCTCTGTTTTTAGAAGAGCCTGGTGCAGCAATGCTGGAGACAGGCCTGGCTGCAGGCTGGCCAGAGGCTGGTCAGGTGAGGTCACTGGTGCAGAGGAGCTGCCTCCAGGAGATGCGGAGCCGGCGGGTGCTGACTCATGTTTGCTGCTGGACACGGGCACCTGCTGACTCACACTCCTGCTCCGGGCTGGGAGCCTTCCAGCTCTCCTCTCCCAGCAGGTAACACTGCTGCAACCAAGAGCTCTTAAATACGGGAAAATAATCCCACTTGGTACACAACTGATACTGCTCTTCCATGTAGGAAAGATGTATTTACAGGAAATAACGACAACACGGTATTCCACGTATTTATGAGGCGTTTTAAACCTTTATTCTCCCCTAAGTTATCCAACATTCTCATTTTACAGTCTTTATACAGTAATTTCTTTTGCAGTTTAACCTCACATGACTAGTATCATGTTGAAGAGTTCAGTCAGAAACACAGGCAAAACCAGCTGTTACATTTTGTGCAGAGCCCCATGAGGATCCAAAGGAATAATTCCATGCTCTCCAGTCCATTCTCTACAATTAAAGACAGTTCATAATCCAGGGAAGTTCAGCTCAAGGAACTTACAGGCTGGCAACCAAAACCTGTGAGCTGCCCTAACCCAGCACCAAGACGCAGAAGGTACCACAGTTTGGGAGCAGAACAGATCACAGTGTTGAACTGACACAAAGTTTAAGGTCTGTCCGTTTAACATCAGAACTTCTACACACAAATGAACTGTGCAGCTGGCTAGGAATAAATAAAGTTACAATAAAAGAAGTCAGATCCTGTTCTACACCTACACAGTGACCACCTGACAGCGTGAGATGCAGCAATAAAGCACAGAGACGTGTAAAATATTTTATTCCTGCCTTCTCCCTCATGCAACTGTTTTGTGCAGTGGTTTTGTGCAAAATTTGGGGGTCCAGGGAAACCATGTCTATGCATTTATTAAAACATCTGGGTCTTAGAAACTGAGTAATCCTGCAATGCAGGGCAGTTCACAGCACACACGTGTGGAACCAACCCTCAGCCTGGGCACCTGGAATGCCGAGCCAGCCGCCCCTGGGTGTGCATGGCTACACTGCCAGGGCACTGAAGGGTGGGAGCACCGTGCTGAAGAAAAGCTGGGAACAAAGCAGCGGCACACTCACCCCTAACAAAAGAGACCCGTCAGAATTCATTACTGTTCCTCACGCAGGAGCCACCGGGCTCGACATAAAGCGACAGAACCCCTCCCACCTTTAACGCTGAGGGCTTCACAAAGCCTCCCGCCGCGTTCTGCCCTCTCCCCCGCCCAGCACCGCCCAGGGGCGGCAGACGCCCCGCACAAAGCGCCGCAGGGCCCTGGACACAATTGTACAATTATCACACCCTCTCGAGCATGAAAAGGGGAGAAACGCCAGTCCCGGGCGGCCCTGGCGCGGGGGACACGGACAGGGCTGGGGGGCTCGGTAAATGCAGCTTTCAGCGACCGACCAGCTCGTTCCTGCCTCTTCGGGGCCGAGCCGCGGCCTCCGCCCCGAGGGGGCGGCTGCGGGACCCCCCGGCTGAGCCACCTGTCAGGGGAGCGGGGCTCGCCTCCCTCAGCTGCGGCAGGGCCCAGAGCCCAGCGGGCTCGGACCGCTCCTGCCCGGGGCCCTGCAGAGGAGATGGCACCGGCCCCGGGGCCAGGGATCCCCCCCGGGGCTTGGGATCCCCCCCAGGGCCCGCAATTCCCCCCGGGGCCCGCAATTCCCCCCGGGACCAGGGATCCCCCCGGGGCTCGGGATGCCCCCAGGCCCGCCCCGGCCCGGGTCCGCCATGGCCGCCACCGCCTCCCCGCGCCGTTACCCGGGCAACAGCGCGGCTCTCGCGAGAGCGCCCACCGGAAGTGGCGCGCGCGATGTGAGCGGGGAGGGAGGAGTCACGTGACACGAGAGCGGGGATTGCGAACCGTGGATCGGGAGGTGCGGGAATGTGGGGATTATAAGGGAANTGGGGATATGGAGTGGGGGAACAGGGAATGTGGGAGTAAGAGAGTACGGAAATGCGAGAGTGCGAGGGCATGGAAATGTGGGAACAAGGGGGTATGGGAATGTAGGGACAGGGGAATACGGAAATACGGGAATGGGGGGACACGGGAACATGGGAATGCGGGAACATGGGGCGGAGCAGGCAGGGGAAACCGGGAGCGTGGGAAGCCGGGCCCCGAGTGCCCCTGAGCCTCCTGCCCGGCTGAGACCTGGTTGTGCCATTGCAGCGTCTGCAGGGACCGACAGCGAAGGGGGGGAGCCTGTTTGCAAGGGCCTGGAGGGACACGACAAGGGGCAGTGGCTTCCCACTGCCAGGGGCAGGGTTAGAGGGGATATTATGGAGAAATTCCCTAATTTCTGAGGGCAGTGAGGCCCTGGCACAGGTTGCTCAGAGAAGCTGTGCCTGCCCCATCCCTGCAAGTGTCCAAGGCCAGGCTGGATGGGGCTTGGAGCAACCTGGGCTAGTGAAAGGTGTCACTGCCCTTGGATGGGGCTTGGAATGAGTTGGTGTTTCAGGTCCCTTCCAGCCCAGCCCACTCAGTGGTTCTGCCACCCCGTGATAGCACCGTGGCAGCAGCGTCAGTGACAGCCTGCTGTTCCTTGCAGGCACCTCACGGGACCATGCCCAGGGTCACGCTGAACGGCATCACGGTGGATTTCCCCTTCCAGCCCTACCCGTGCCAGGAAGCCTACATGGCCAAGGTGCTGGAGTGCCTGCAGAAGGTCGGTGAGTGCTGCCTCGCTGGCAGCAATTTGGCTCGTGTACCAGCGGTGCAAAATGATTTCTCTAAGAAGAGGTTGTTACAATTCAAGTTTCCTTTATGTTGTCTGTTTGCTGCTTTTTCTGAATTTTCTCTGACCTTTTACTTGTATTTTTATTTTACCCTGTGGTTATTAAAAAACCTGGGTGGCAGGTGACAGTCAGTAGAAATATAGATAGGATGTTCCTGCCTGAATTGGGAAAAGGAATTAAAACTGAGCAATTAGTGCTTGTATTAATGCAGTCTGTCCTTGGTTGTCTGGGGTTTCACAGAATCATGAATGATTGGGGTTGGAAGGGACCTTAAAGCTCATCTCATTCCAACCCCCTGCCACGGGCAGGGACACCTTCCACTAGCCCAGGTTGCTCCAAGCCCTGTCCAACCTGGTCCTGAACACTTCCAGGGAAGGAGCAGCCACAGCTTCTCCAGGCAACCTGTGTCAGTGCCTCACCACACTCACAGGGAGGAATTTTTTCCCGATATCCCCTCTAACCCTGTCCTCTGACAGTGTGAAGCCATTGCCCCTTGTCCTGTCACTCCAGGCCCTTGTCAATAGTCTCTATTTCCTGTTGGATTCCTCCGGTACTGGAGTGGCACAATTAGGTCACCCTGAAGCTTTCTCTTTTCCAGGCTGAATAATCACAATTCTCTCAGCCTTTCCTCATAGGAGAAGTTTGATTTTGCTTTGTTAATATTTGTGTAGTTTTTCATTTTCTCTGTAATAGGGTAATGTTACTGAGTGAACATCACATAAGAAAACCTTATTTTTTACAGTAGTTATCTTTTTTTTTCTGGAGTTGGTTAACAGATCTTCGTGGTCCCTGTTCTTCTGAGAGACCAAACAAGCTTATAGTGGAAGGTTTGGCTTTCCATCTGGCTCAGCATTCATCTGTGTCATGGTGCCTCCTTGGTACATCATTGCTTTAAAGTATTGTAAGCCCATTATCTCTATAAAGCCCTTTATCTCTGTATATTCCTTTCATACCCTTGAGCTCAGCTGCCTTTTTTTTTTCTTTTTTTTGCAACCTGCAATATTGTTGCACGCTTTAAAATTGTAACATCTAGTAGGATGAGATGTTCTAAGTGCTGGCAAATTTCTCTTCCTAAACTATGTCATAATTCTAATTCCAAAGGAAACCAGCACTCTTATCTAGGAGTCACTTTTTGGGTTGTTCTTTGAAGTAACTTCTAATATTTCCATGTATTTTATGCTGAAATGTGACATGCTCCAGTTGCTCTAAGAGTGGAGAATTGAGCTCTTCTAAATAAAGGATGATGACTGGCTCTGGGTTTTTCATTGCGCCTCATTAAGTTGATTAGAGGGTCCTACAGGTCGTGCATTGATAATGACCTTGTGTGTGGGGATGTGTTCCTTGGTAGGGGCTGCCAGCTGGTGTTTGCTCCTTTGCAAAGGACTGCACAAAGACCTGTTCTAGCCGAACCCCCCAATTACTCATTTATTCCCTTACTGTCTTATTTTATTTCCCATCATTAAAGAAGGTAAATGGCGTTTTGGAGAGCCCTACAGGCACAGGAAAGACCCTCTGCCTGCTGTGTTCCACCCTGGCGTGGCGGGAGCACTTCAAGGATACCATCTCAGCCCGGAAAATCGCTCAGCGTATGAACGGGCTGGAGCTGTTTCCCGACAGACCCATGTCCTCCTGGGGCACAGCTGCCACAGACGGTGACATCCCGAGTGAGTACCACCCCCTTTGCACCCAGGGGTGTGAATCAACACCTGCCTTTAGCTGTCGTTTATAATAAATATGCAGTTATAGAGGTTATGGAGCTATTGTTGAGCAGCTGAAGCACGGTTTCACCATTTTATAGATTTTTCAGGGTGTATTACATATTTTTAATTTTTCTTGGAGAATTAGAAACTCATTTAGCTCGTTTTGTGTGTGTGAATTGTTAGATGACAAAATTCCCTGCTGTCTCTACAAGGCAAACTGTTACCATAGTACCAGCTGGGAAGAGAGGCTAAGAATATCCCTAGTTCTTCTTTCCATGCTCATAATGGTTTTCTGCTTTTTCCCTCTTCTGTTTGGCAGCTTATTACACTGACATTCCAAAAATAATTTATGCCTCCAGAACTCACTCTCAACTTACACAAGTCATTAACGAGTTAAAGAACACAGTCTACAGGCAAGTATGGTTTAGGATAGTGTTCCTATTCAAAGCAAAGCTGGAGAAACCCATCTGATGTAGTTACTCTTTGAACTTCTGTGGATGAATATATAAAAAACTATATCTAGAGAAATGTCCTTCCCTTACTGTGCATGAAAAGAACCTGGATTTCATTGTTGTTGAATCTGGTTTATTTTAATAACTTCACAGCTTCTCTTACCTCCTTCAATCGCAGAATTTTCCGAATTTAGTCTGGGTTTGGTTCTTTACTTGGCACATTTACTTATGAAATTACCTTTTTAAATTTCCTTTCTTTATGTTTTTCCTGGGGCATTTTTAAAGGCAGTGGGAAGCTCTTACCAAATTGAATTCCCCAGGCTGATCTAAATCCATGAAGAACTTTGTGGGTTTGTTAGACCAGTGCCTGTCACAGTTTTCAGCTGTTGACATGCCAGTGTGTGGCTGAACTCTTTGGACAGGCAGTAGTCATTTGTTTATATAGCTCTTGTAAAAATAAAACCTTGTAATAAGCAAAATAAATAAATAAATATTGTGAATGTTTGTCGTGCATCAGTTCTGTCACTGCCTCAGTCTGAACATCACAACCAGCTCGGAATAGCTTGTACTGGATGCCAGGCCCCAGCTGACTGGGCTGGACTGTCATAACAACCCAGATTTTGTGTGAATGGTGTAAGATGCTGCTCTTACCTCCTGCCACTGTGAGCTGCTGCTTCTTATTAACACCCGCTGCTGCCACAGAAATGCAGTGCCAGAAAATCAACTAACATACACAGCAGCTGCAGACAGACTGATTTACTTGTTCTGGTTCTGACCCTTGTTTTGGGTCCATCTGTTTCTCCTGAATCTTTCACTTTTGATATACTGAGTCTAGGCATTTATAACTCTGCTTTGCTTTCTTGCCTTATTTTTGACATCAGTTTTGTGCATCCTGTTTGAGCAGGCCGAAGATATGTGTGTTGGGATCCAGGGAGCAGCTTTGCATCAATCCTGAAGTGAAGCGACAGGAGAGCAACCACCTGCAGGTGAGAGCAGAGCCTAGAGAGGATGTGCAGGGAGAACATGGAGGCTTTTTTGTCCTTTGTGTGTCATTCTTCACTCTGACATTGTTCAAATACTGGGAGCTGTAGGGAAACACAATAGTTGTAAATGTGTTTTGAGCAACTCTTAGTTTCTAGTGTTGTGAGTGCAAAATGTAATTCTGAGTCCCTGGTGGCATTTTCCATCCAGGGAAGGATCACAGAATCACAGATGTCACTATGTAGAACATGACAGTTAATATTTGTACTTTACTTTCTGACCTGCCTTTTAAGTGTTTGTGAAGAGTCATAATAATTTAAAAATAGTGCTTCAGTTATTGATTTAGCTCTTATTTTTGCAATATCGAGGATTACTGTTTTGAAAAGTATTAATGGTGAAATACGGCAAAATTTTCTCAGAGCATCTGAGTGCTCTGTCTTGCAAAAAAAGAGAGCCTGACTTGTAGTGTGGACAGAGGGATGTGAGATTTTAAAACTGAAGGACTGTGATTAGCATTTATTCAATAGTGGGTGTTAGAGAAAACTGATTCTTCTTCACCCCTTAACCTGCTCCTCGGTGCTTGACAAGTTGTGCCACTCTGGGCTAAACCAGACTTTGTTTTACAGATCCACATGTGCCGAATGAAAGTCATGGCTCATGCTTGTCACTTCTACAACAATGTGGAAGGTGAGTTTGGCTCACCTTTGCTTCACCTGGAAGCCAAGCCCCATTTTTGGAGAGGGAGAGGTTTACTAGGCAGGTGGAGAGGTTTGGAAGGGTTGGCAGAATCTACCTGTGTGCATGTTTTGCTCTATGTTACTGTCTCTCAAGACTGAAATATTAGTGTATGAGTGTGATGATCAGAGTAACAACAAATCTTTGTGTGACACCTTTACCTAAGCTGGTGGTTTTAATGTCATGTTTCACAGAAAAGAGTACAGAGAAAGAACTGATTGAATCCATCATGGATATCGAAGATTTGGTTAAAAATGGAAACAAGCACAGGTGAATGATCCCCTCTGACCTTCCTCCCCCTGACTTGTGAAATTAATGAAAAGTAGTTTTCTGCTCACTTTTATTAATACTTTTGTATATCATTGTTCATGAATTTGAATGCACTCATAATATTTCTGCAAGTATTATAGTTTGTGTTACTTTCTTTTTCAAACAGAGCTTGTCCTTATTATCTCTCTCGAAGCCTGAAGCAGCAAGCAGACATTATTTTTATGCCTTACAACTATTTATTAGACTCAAAGGTAACATATGTCTTTGCTTTTTAAATACAATTGTGCTGCTTTTTGTCTTATATTGTTTTTAGTGGATAAGCTGTGAAAAATGATGCCTAGCAAGTGTATGCATTATGTGAATGCTTCAGAACTGATCACACCCCAGTTTAGGTTCAGAACCACAGAGGGTGCCATTTTGGAATTTTCTCTGTAAATTCTTTCCCACAGTTAATTTTTTTTGTCTTTGTCTGAGATCTTTCTATTTTTATGGAATTAGCTTTGTAGAACGTGCTGCCCTTCTGGTCGGGGATAATCATCTCCTGGACACAAACATTCAGTCACACACTATGCAGTGTTTTTATATGTATTCTGAGACAATTTTGTTTCTGCAGCAGCTGCATAAGTTCTAGAATACAGAAACTTCAGGAGAGATTGGACATATCCCTTGGGAATAATTGCTGGCTTTTCTACAAAACCGTTGTGATAAGTTGTCCATATTTCATGGATAGAAAATGAAAACTTTGAAAACTCTGTTGAGGAAAGAAATGTGCTGACATCTTCATGCAACTTGGAGTAATTAATTAATTATAGCAAAAACCAGATTACACTCCACTGCTGCAGAAAGACCAAATGTTTAATAAATTAAAAACTAAATTTAAAAAATGTCTTAAGCACCATAAGCTAAGAAGCACTGTGAAGTGAAGTTACATGATGTGGTACTGGTGGGGGTGTTTTCAGCACCCACTTCTTGCAAAGGCAACACCAGCATAAATTTGTGAATACAAGACAAATGTCCTGCTTCACACCCCACTCCTATTGCCAGAAATAGTGACTGAAATTAATTCTGTTAAACTTGTGCGTGCCAGGATGGTACATCTGCGGGTTTTTGTTTATAACAACTTGTAACCTCTGTAAACTTTTACATGATGCATTTTAGCACCTTCATTTCCAGAGAAAGTGATTCTGTGGTTTCTATATTGGGTGGCCACAGCCATTGCGTGCTGCTTTTTCAAAGGGAGGAACCAACCCCGCTTCAAAATACATGAAAACCCAAGTCTGTCTCATGATCCCATTTCCCAGCCAATCAAATCCATGTTTCTCAGTGGCCTTTCAGTCCATTCCCTTGTTCTCTTTTGCCTCTAGAGTCGGAAAGCTCACAACTTGGACTTGAAAGGGACTGTGGTAATACTTGATGAAGCTCACAATGTGGTAAGTTGTTCTGATCTATTGCCATTTTTCAGACTTGATCCAAGGAAAAAACAGACCTGTGCCCAGTTAAACAGTCTGTACTCAGATGTGTGTTGTTAATATTCAGTATCATCAACATTTCCTGTTTCTATGACAGTTAAAGGTTTGTAATTTAATTAACAGCCCTTTGACACTGCTGATTTTTTTACAAGGTGATAGCTTTTTTTCTGAAAGGTACATCTCCAAGTTTATTTTCTTGGAGAATTCTCTTTCAGGGTCTAAGAAATCATGGAAGATCCGTTTTTGAAGCTCAGCTGCATCAGCTCCCCCAAGTGCACTAGATGGCAAACATGACTCTTGTAATATTTCCAAGTCTTCACTCATAGAAGAAAACAAGAAAAAAATAAAGAGTGCAGCGTTAGGAGTTCTTGTTTTAGCTGGCTCAAAACTGCAGCCCTTTGCCTAAATGATGAAATGCAAAGGAACATCTGAAATATGTCCCTTTTTCTGCCACATGAATAGCCTCCCAGTGGGACTTCTGCTGAACAGCTGTGGTTTCTGGTCTGACTGCACGGTGTCCTTTCAGCCACACGAGGGGCTGCTGTGCTTCACCAGAGAGTGTTGCATGGTTGCACCCAGTATGTGCTCCTTTCATCAGACTATCTCTTTCTGTTGAAAAATGGATGGAAATCCAGACATAGTTGGTTGGGGTTTGGATTTTTTTTTTCTCCCCTTTGTAGTGTTTAAAAAGTACTAATCGATGCCTGCACACAGAAATGAACGAGAACAACTCCTGGTTTTGCAATAGTTCTCTGATGGTACTGCCTATTCCAGGTTAATATGTGGAAACTTGGTGATTACCCTGAAATAAAATTCTGATTAGATTGTTTACGCATGCAGCTGGCTCAGCATTGTTTTTCTTTGACTTATTTCTTCATAGCTATTGCAGTCAAATTTTTGTGTAGATTAGACTTTGCTATTTATCTTCATTCCTCAGGGAAAATGATTCTTTTTGTGAATGAAAATTTCTGGCAAAACAGTGTGTGACTTAATTTTCAAAGTCAGAGTTTTGTCAGTTTACCAGTTCGGAGTGCTTAAACCATTACTTCTCTTTTAATAGAAAGTTAGTGTGTTTCCTTCCTTTTTTTAATAGTATTTATTCTGCCATAAATTCAGCCCAAGTTTTACATAGGAATAATACACAATTTACTATGGCTTTTTGGTTTTGTTTTCTTTTTCATCTGGTCATCTGGACTTTGTCATCTCTGAAATTGCCTGAGCAAACAACGTGGAGCAGTCAGAATAATGCTTCCATTCCTTGTATTTTAGGAGAAGTTGTGTGAGGAGTCCTCTTCTTTTGACTTGACTCCCTATGATTTGGCTTCGGCGATGGATGCCATAGGTGTTGTCCTGGAAGAACAAGCCAAAGTAGTTCAACAGAATGAAATCAATGCTGAATTCAACATGGAGTGGGCCAATTCAGGTGTGTTGGCACCCAGACACTGCTGCTTCCCTGGGATTATAGGGTGCCACTACCAAGAAATAACTGGAAAATAACTTTCAGGGAAGGTTTCTGGGAAATTTGCACTCTCATTAGTAGATAAATTATTGTAAATTAATAATCCTTGCCAGACACAGAAAGATTTGATCAAACCAATGTGATTTGAGGGGTCATGGAAAATAACAGTGAGGGGAACACAGAAGATGTCTTTCCATACACAGAGTTTAGCCTTCACAGCCATAATTTCTGAAAAGGCATGAAAAACCGGGAATGAAATAAGCATGAAAAAACCTCTTTGAAATCTTTCCTTGCCTCAACAGGATTGAACATGGAACTCGAAGACATAGCAAAGATCAAGAGTAAGCTTTTATCTTATGTTGAGAACTGTTATTAAAACAAGTTCAAAAGGTCAGCAACTATAAATCAAGCTCGCGTAGCATTTCCATAGAGCTTGCTCGTAACAGACGTTCATAGAAGCTTAAGTTGTCTGGCTTGTTCCAAGTATTTGTTAAGTGTTTAGTTAATTTTTTCTCAAGAAGAGAGATCTGGCAGATGAATGTGTTGCTTCCTTCTTTACTAGAAATTCTCTTGTTTTATGATCGTCAGTGGGCTGGAATTACATTAATTGCATCATTCTGGTGGAAGGACATGATCCTACCTGAAATTAACAGCAAGAGCTTGAAATGTCTCATGTTTACAAAGCATTTCCAAGAACAACTTTCCTTGGCTACAAAGAAGAGTTTAACATTTAGCTGATGCCTTAAGTTTTATCTAGGAATTGAGATCATGGAAGTTCTTGAATATGAATATTTAAAGATAGTATCTAGGAAATTGGTTTTGATCATTTTGATTTGCTTACAGACGCAAGAGAACAGCTGGGCTGCTCTCTTTGGTAACAGCCTTTGTAATAAAGTACTTTGGAAAAAGAGACTTAGATATGTCCCACAAGTGAGTTTCTATGTACCCTGACTTTTTTACTCTTGATTCTCTTAAAGAAATTCTTCTTCAACTAGAAAGTGCTATTGATGCAGTGGAGCTGCCACTGAATGGTAATGGAGTCACCAAAGAGGGAAGGTAAATTTCTTCTCATTAATATGTTTACATGTTAAAAATACAGCAAATTCTAGATCCAGGTAGAGCTGGGTCAGCTGCTGGGGCTACAGCAGGGTTCTTGTTTCTGGGAGTAGTGTTTATTCAGTGCTTTGGGTTTCCTTAAACCCTCTGTCTGCAGTAATTATTATTTCTGGAGGAACTAGTTTTTAGTGTTTCAAGAGTGGAAAATCTTCTACTGTGTGTATGCCTTGGGTGTACCTGTTTGAGGTACCTTAGAGTTCTGCAAGTCTGTTTCGAAACTAATGCCTGTTGTACATTGTAAAAGTAGTCATGGAAATTGTGTGCAAATCTGCTTCTAAATTAGTATGTATTTTATGTTGGAGAGAAATCATGGCAAATGGGAGTGAGGTGGTCAGTGTGCTTTCTATCATGTCAGTATTTTCTGCTCTCTTTAGAAGCAAATACTTATTCTTGTAAATTTTTCTTTCTCATGGAGACAGGAACATGTTTTGCTACTTGATGGGGAAGTTGTTTAAAAAACACACAGACACAATTACTGTTACTCTTTTTATAGTGTTTACCCATTTCTGCTTTTTCTTTGTAAATTGCAGCTACATCTTTGATCTGTTTGCAGAGGCCCAAATAACATTCCAGACCAAATCCTCCCTCTTGGAGTCACTGGAGCAGATTTTACAGTATCTTGCAAGCCGTAAGTGTATAAACTTGTTGGTTAATTCACTCAGACTTTTCTCTTCAGTGTGAGTAATTGGAAGTTTGTCTTGTTAAGGGAGAGGAGGAGAAAGACTTCTTTGTTTAGAATTAAATTATAAGGCTTTTAAAAGCTAAAATCTAACTGTGAGGACCTGTGTCTTAATAAAAAGACTTTTGCCAGGGTCCTTTGCTTGGAAACATGGTTTATTTCATGTAACTGAACTAATTTTAAGAACCACTTTGTGTCAAAACCTGTGTCCCAACGTGTGTGTGTGTGTGCATCCATGTGCATTCATAGAGGATCTCTGCACAGACACTATTTTTCTCCAAAACCAGGTGGATTGTGGGGTGAAGCTTCTTGGCATTTTTCTGGTGCTGCTTTTAGTATCTTGAGTTCTTCCCTGGTCATGAAATTAAGAAAGAGGAATGCTGGGAATCACATAATGTGGGTTTTTTCCTTGATTTAACAAGCTTCTGTTCTAATGTCTGTCAGCATGTTGTTCTAAATTTGCCCTTCTGGGAAGAAAATTCTCCAACTTTTACAAGTGTTAAGAAAATGATTTAGTTCTTACTAGCAGAATCTTCAGAAAAAGCATTGAAGAGTCTGGAGCAGGCTGTCAGTTCTGCATCCTTGGACAACATGTCTATCCTTCCTTTTTCTTTCCCCAGCATCTTTCTCCTTTTAGGCCGTTTACTCTCCGTCTTGACAGGTGCATCTGTTGATCATTTCTGCTGTCAAATCCCCACCATCCATGTATTTCATATGCTCCTCCTTTACCTGCTCCTCTAATCACTGTTTCAAGCACACTAGAGGTGACTGGGAAGGGCTATTTATAGCTGTGGCAAAGTGTTTTAGCAAGGGGTTTTTTTTAGCAAAGGTTAATTTTCTCTCTGCATAATGGACTAGTCAGTTTTCTATTCTAGTTTCCATGAGACTAATGTAAGTTGTGTGAGCTTTTGAAAAAGTAACCAAAGAATTTAAATGTGCTTATCTCGGTTTTGATTAGCTCATTTCCAGTTTTTAATCTAGAGGAGCCTTAAGAAGTTTGCCATTTTCTCAGTGACAGTTTCCCAGTGTGTCAGAGACATGCAATGCCAGTTTTATGTTTCTCTTTGCATCTTGATTAATGATGAAAAACTTGAAATAATTTGTTTCAGATGATATTTTTAAGTCTTTGTATTCAGGGTGTTGAGCTATTCAGATAAGATGTGGATACATACCAGAGGATGCGTAGTTGTAGGAGTAATTGTGTGTTTCTCTCTCCAGGTACTGGGATATTTATCAATACATCTGGATTGCATAAGCTCTCAGATATTATCCAGGTAAATAATTAATGTGTCTTCTATAAACATCTGAAGGATAGAAGAGTTGGTTTAAACGTTGTGGAAAGGCATTGGACCCGTTTTATTCCCAATGGTATGTACACTTGTGCAGTGGTGCAAGTCTGTAGTTTTTGAGGAGAAAGCTGCTGCCTGGTGGGATGATTTAGTTTGATTTTGCACAGGTAGTTCTTTGCAGTTCTGGTCTCTCTTTTTGGAAGTGCTGGATTTAAATTTGCCTGGGTTTGGCCTCCACCAGGTGGAGCTGGGTTATTGAGCTCTTTGCTTTCTAGTGGCAATATTTGAGAATATGAGACCCTCTCATGAAATAACAGGATGGGTTATGGAAAAAAGCAAACAAAGGATAATTCAACTGTATTTTTTTTAAATTTAATTGTTAACTTAGGAGATCTCGAAAACAGAAGTCTTTTCAGTGCCACAGGAACTGAACGTGACACTTGTGGGTACCCACATAATGCTTTCAGTCCTCTCCCTGTTGTGCACTTCCAAAATTTTGACTATGAAAATCCTGAGCCCCATAAAATTAGGAGGTACAGTGGGGCTGTGGCCTGTCCAACATATGTGTCCAAAAGGGCACCAGAGAATAACACCCCATTTAAAACTAAAAATGAAGAAATATATTTAAAATTTGCAGACCTGCATGATAAAGACAAGTTACCTGGCTGTGTTTTGAATGGTCCTGGTAGGTTTGCAATACCGAACTCTGAATGGATGGATGTCTGTGAGGGTGTGTTTACAGTGGCATACACAGGGTTTTGTTTTTATAGCAGTGGTAAAACTGAACCTCTCTGAGTGTTCCAATACAGTAATAGCCATCTGTGCACACTGGTGCACTGGTGAGGGGAAGGTGAGGTTGTGCCTCCTTTAAATTAATTTCTCAGGGCTCAAAGCTGAGAGATGAGAAAATTCAGAAGCTGAAGCTGGGTCTCCTGATCCCAATGACCTGTGGTGTCTGTGTGTGCTCTGTGGGGCTCTGGGTAGTGATTTGAATTTGGAAGAGAAAGCTCAGGTGCCTTTGCTGCTGCTGAGGATGTGCACGTGGCCAGTTACTGCAAATGACCTGCCATGGACTGGATTGCTATCCTGAGATATTTTGAAGTAGGAATAGCACAGAGTTTCTGTTGGTTAAACACAGTGCTTGCTGCTTTCAGAGCCTTCTCTTTGAGTCTAAATTTGTCACCAGCTTGTTTTTATTAATAGTATCTTTTTTTCTTGCTTTTGAAGAACACTTACCAAAATCACCACGTCTTTGGCTATTTTTCAGAAGTAAATATTTCCAGGAATTGTGAAATTTTTTTTTTTTCCTTTTCTTTTTTCCACTGGTGGAGAACATCTTTCTTGTTGCAAATAGCTGATATTATTATGAGTTTGGGTAGTTCCTTTTAAATGTCTGAGGAGATTTTTGTTTAGAAAAATGAACAGAGGTTATAAATATTTGAGAACCACAGCTGTTTTCGTTGAAGTTGAACTGGAATGTCATATGTTTGAAAGAGCATCATACGTAGTCATGAGACACCACATACAGGAAAGGGGCAATAGCATAACTGTTGATAGAAACTTTTAATTTAATATTTAGACAATCAGATATGATTAAAACTTGATTTTTTTTTTCTAAGCAGAGTATTAATAGGGTTGGGTATCACAGCTGATGTTTTGAACTAAAGGAATTCAAAAAGTTTGTTTCTGGTCAGTTGTGACTGATCTGGTGAGTGTGTTTGTTTATCCACAGCCAGAGTCATGAACAGTGTGAATAATAATACTGTCATTTGCATAGTTTGAATAAATTTAGATACTGGTTTGCATTTTTGGAACAATGAGAGACCCGTGTGGTTAGCAGGAATCGCCTGTAAAAACCTTATTTATTTAAGGTTCTGCCTTATTTAAAAACAGGGGCAAGGAGATATACTTAAGGTTATCACAGCAGTAACTTTTGTGGAGATACTTCTCAGCACAAAGACGCATTTGGGATTTTACTGGAAGCAAAAATCAAAAGAAAATGAAGTGTGTCAGAAATAGTGTGGCCAGCAGGAGCAGGGAGGTGGCGAGGTCTCACCTCGGCTGCGTCCCGTTCTGGGCTTCTCATGGCAGGGAGGACACTGAGGGGCTGGACTGTGCCCAGAGAAGGGAATGGGAATGGGGAAGGGTCTGGAGTCTAATGAGGAGCAGCTGAGGGAGCTGGGGGGCTCGGCCTGGAGAAAAGGAGGCTCAGGAGGAACCTTCTCGCTCTCTGCAACTCCCTGAAAAGAGGGTGTAGCCAGGTGAGGGTTGGGCTCTGCTCTCAGGGAACAAGGGACAGGACAAAAGGAAATGGCCTCAGGCTGTGCCAGGAGAGGCTCAGGTTGGACATCAGGAAGAATTGAGGCATTTTTTCACAGAAGGGTTGGTCAGGTGTTGGAAGGGGCTGCCCTGGTAGGTGGTGGAGTCCCCACCCCTGGAGGTGTTCAAGGAAAGGCTGGACGTGGCACTTGGTGCTCTGGTCTGGTTGACAGGTGGTGATCAGTCCCGGGCTTCACTACACAGTCTTGCAGGTCTTTTCCAGCCTCAGTGGTTCTGTCATGTTCTTTATCTACATTTTCCAGACAGTGTTCAGCAGTGATCCCCCAGAAGGCAGCACAGCGGGTTCCCTGCCGCGTCAGGCAATATCTAAGTATTACAAGGTATGGGATGGTTTGTGCGCTGTGTGTTTCCTCTCTGGCATTTAATGTCTGTGCTTAGTGTATCCAGGACTGGGAAGGATGTGGATAATATAACAAATGATGATGTTGGTTACAGGAAGGAAAAAAAAGCAGAACAAAAAAAAACCAAAAAACCCTCACCAAAGGAACTGGAGTTTAGATTCTGAGAAGAAAAGGGAGCTACGCAGCAGTTTCTAAAGGAACTAAAATAAAATTAGGAAAGTGCAGCAAATGTGAATTTCTGAAAATTTTGATACTGCATATTATGCAAGAAGTGACGTGTTCTTCCAATAAGCTGTTCTCTTTAGTTTAGCCAATTGCCAAGCAAGTTCAACAGAACCACTGAACCTCCTTCCCCGAAACTGTTAAATTTTATTTAGAGTTTGGAACTTGTGGACTGTGCTGGTATAATTATTTTAGGAACAGATCTTTTTCTAGATATCATATTAAGTTCAGAACTTGGTACTATTTTTGTTGCCAAATGAAGCAAGTCTTTCCACCACAGTAGTATTTTATTATAGTCTGCATGTTTTATGCTGGTGGAAATACCCAAATAATTGGGTTCTTTGTTTCTGCTCAGAGCAGCCCATAAAAGATTGCTCTCATAATCTGACTCAGAATGACTGGTTGAATGAACTTTTTTGGTCTGTGTTAGAAAGTTATGAAAGACTGGGACCAAAACAGGAAATAGGAAGCAATAGAACCTTAGTGACACTGAAAGAGTGACACTAATTACATTAATTACTCTTAACATGGGCTAGCTTTTGGCAGGATGAACTGCAAGTTAATTTCTGTAACCATCTCTAGAAATGTTTGTTATTTTCCTTCAGGTGCATATTCATGTGGATAACAGTAACCAGAAAAAGAAACAAAGGACAGATCTCTGGAATTCATCATCTTCAAAAAAACAAGGTACAGGACTGGGCTTGGGGAGGTTCATGCAGAAGCTGGATTGAAAACTCTACTGCTCCTTTCTTAGTCAAATAAAAGAAAGCAAGAACAACTCCATTGTGGTATGATAAGCTGGGCAGGTGCTTTTGTCTTTTATAGTTACTTCTAAAGGTGAGGTAACATAAACCATCTCAGTATAAAAATTCTTTGTACCATTGGTGCTTTGTGGACTGCTGGGGTTCTTCTACAGCAATTCTTCACTGAAAGAAAATAGTTTCCATTATGGAATGGTTGTTTGTATTGGTGTAGAGAAAATCTTCAGACCAGCCTAAGAATGGGAAACCCTCCTTCAGGATTGATACTGAGGTTTGTGACTTGTTCTGTTCTCATACCAGCTCTTTATCTCTGCATAACTGTGTTGTGTTAAACACAAAATCAGTGTTGAATAAGGCTGTAACTACCTTTTCCAAGAAGGAGGCTCATGTGTAGTTATGATGCTGAAAATGTGTGCCAGAGGTATTAAAAGAGTAAATTGCATGAAAGTTCTCTGTTGAAATGACTCACGCACTGTGGAGGTGTTACAATTGGTTGGCTCATCCTGAAGCTCTGAAGTGGAGGTTGCCAGGGATTTTGGCCACCTCATGAGAATTCTGAGCCATAGAATGCTGTGCCTTGGGGCACTTCTCTGGCATGACCTACTTTGAGCAACTTCCTAAGTTCCTTAGGATGTGTTGTCCGTTCTTGAGAGTTTCAGCCTCAGCTATACTCTACTTTTCAGTCCTTTTTCAGCTGAGATTTTTCCCTCTTCTTGTCTCTCTCTTCCCACCATTATTCTGTATGCTCTGCAGAACTTGGGATCTGGAATTGCCTCAAATAGCTGTGCCTCAAAACAATGTATTTAGAAGAAAAGAAACTTGGCTTCTGAATCAAACTATTATCCTAAGCCTCCTATAAAGCTGCACCAAGCTTGGCTTTGTTGGACCTCAGCATTCATTCTACCTGATTTTTAAATATATTTTTTAATAATTAAATGGAAAACATTTCCTGATTAGAGAAGACAAATACAGATCCTTTTACCTAAGCCTTCATAATAAAATGCTCTCCAAGGATCTTTGTAAATATTTTGCCTCATAACTATCTACTTAATTACTCAGTTAAGTGCTCTTGAGAATGTAAGTATGGGTTTCACTGAAGTCCTTTTTTTTTGAGGACAGAAGTAGCATTTTTCAAAGAACAAATTTCCATGAATTTAGTGGTTTTGCACACAAAGTCCCCTTTTACGTGTGTTTCCACAAAGTGAGTGCTGTTTGGTAATCTGCAAATGCTGAGTTCCTGAGATATTGCTCAATTGGAGTTTAAAGTTACAGGAATAATACTAAGTAGATTTCATTAAAGATCTGTGCAGGAAAAGGCTACTACAAACACTTCAGGTTTGTTTCATAATTTGGAGCATTTGTAGGCAAAAGTACAAAGCAGTCAGAGAGTTCTGTGACTTAGTAGATGCATTCTGATATATTTGCTTTTCAAATAAAAACAGTATTTGCAAGTACCTGTGCAACACACCCGAGTATGTTGAGACTTGTGCCATGTGCAAGCCTAGCAGAGGCCAGACGTGACTGATCAAGTCTCTGGTTTCCTGTAGTGGTACAGGTAATGGTATAGAAATAATTTAAGCATTTAAGAATAGCTGTTTTCCAGTGATTTTGTGGAAACTATCCACTCAAGCATCATTCTCTACAAACTGCAATTGGGGAGGAGATGGGGCATAGCTTGGGATGGCTGATGAGATTCCTGCCCGAGCCATCTGTGCACAGGTGCTGCTTTATGTCACCAATATTGAACTGTTGCAGTTTTACATTAAAATAAAATGCTCTTACTCTTGGTTTGCTCTATATCACCATGTTGCAAACTATTAGCAATCCATTTCTGCTTGGATTTAGCTGTGAAAGAGCTGCTTCAGGGATCTGCTTGGTCTAACACCCAACTTTTCCTTCTGCTGAATGGGGCATTTAAAATAGATTTAATATTAAACTTTAAGATATAATTGCAGCACACCAGGCTAAAAATGTACTGCTATCCCAAGTTCTCCAGGAGCTGGATAACTGGTGCCTGGCAGTCATCGTGCTGGGTTAGAGGGGTTTGTTTCCAGCTGAACACTGGTGAGGCAAATGTGAGGGGTTGGTGTCCTCTTCCAGGCCACCCCCTATCAGCCCAGTTTGCTTTTATGCTGGAATTTCTTGGGCTTCTGACATTAGAGTTTGCTCTTGTCTGTAGATACTTTTTGGCCTGTCCACATACAGATCTAAACTAACCTGCATCAAATCTTAATGAGTTACAGAGTTAGAAAATTTGCTAAATTCTGACATGTGATTCTTCTAGGTTTCTATTTGATTTGCGCAAATGAGATGGAAGGGTAAAACTTCAGTCCAGAATAGATATTCTCTTGTAATTCTAAGCAGTAAGTGACTCACTGGGCAGATATTAATGGGGATTTCCTGAAAACGTCAGCTTTTTTTTTGAAATACAGGCTTTGAGTGAAGTGTGTAGATTTAAGACATGCACATGGTACTTGGATCTAGGTATTAATTTTTTTTCTACTGAAACTCATCATGCAAAATGAAATCAGAAACAAAAACTCGTGTTTAATTTGGCTGCTCTAGTTCTTCATGTGGATGTTTGTTTCATTCCCTCGTTCCTGTGTCTCCTGAGAAGCTGATGCAGAATTTTCAGCAAGCCCAACAGTAGTACAACTATAAGCTGAGCAATGATATAAATGATTGATTTGATTTATCCATGCTTCTTTATATTCTTTCTGTTGATAACTTAGAGTATGCCAGATTTTCAATGTCACACACACTGTATATCCACGTCCCACAATAGATTTGAGCAGGACCTGAGAGGTTTGGGAGTTAGCTGTATTAAGTTTAGATGGAGGTTTTATAGCCATTGGAAATTCCTCATGGAGAAAGGGTTCTTTTTTCAAGCGAGTGCAGGGTTGGAGATATTTTCTTATTATATTATGAGGGAGCAATAACCTTTTATTGAATAATAATTAAATCTGGGAAGGACCAAAGCAGAACATACCATATATCTGGAATTTTATCTTCAGATGCTGCCCATTTTACTTTCAGAAGTTCAGGTCCAATGTGCCATGTGCTAATTTTTCCACTTAGACTTGCTTCTTCGTGTTTTCTCTTCATTTGAAACAGGAAAGACTTTAAGCTATTGGTGTTTCAGCCCTGGGTACAGCATGCACGAGCTTGTTCGACAGGGAGTCAGGACAATTATCCTCACGAGTGGGACTCTCTCCCCCCTCTCATCATTTACGATGGAAATGCAGATGTAAGTACCTCGATGTGGGAACAGTGCCATTCCTGAAAATGCAGAGTCTGCTCTCCTGGTTTTAGGTTTTATCTTTGAGTATTCTGTTTGCTCAGAGAAGCTGTGGCTCTTCCATCCCTGGAAGTGTTTAAGACCGGGTTGGATGAAGCTTGGAGCAACCTTGTGTAGTGGAAGGTGTCCCTGCCCATGGCAGGGATTTGGAATGAGATGAACTTTAAGGTCCCTTCCAACCCAAAACCCTTCTGTGGTCCTGGAACTGGTAGCCTGTAGGGAATCATACAATGAGTATGAGCGGGATCTTCCCTTTGTGCTTCTTTAGCCCTTTTCCTGTTTGCCTGGAGAATCCTCATGTTATCGATAAACACCAGCTCTGGGTTGGGATCATTCCGAAGGGACCTGATGGAACTGTGCTTACCTCCACCTATGAAAGAAGGTAATGAACTTCCATGTGGAATTCTGCTTTGAAATTTTGGCTTCCAGCATTTTAGGTTCTGCTTACAGGAGGATGCTAGTGAAGTAAGGGTTCTCTTTCCTGCTTTTCTGGGATGAGCACTGTCCTGAATAACAACACCCTTTGATGGCTGCTAGTCAAAATTTAGCACTGGAGGGCTGGAACGGATCAGATGTCGGGGCACTGATAGTCCTTAATGGCCCTGGCCAACCTCAGCTTGGACCTCCACCCACAACCCTGTCCTGTACAGAGCAGTCCACCCTCACAGACGTGGAACCCTGTCCTAAATTTCTTAGCTGAAGGCTTAATTGACTTGAAACATGATTGGCTTTTGCAACAATGCTTTTTATATTTGTAGCTTGTCACCATGACCGGCCTCTCACCCTTAAGAAAGACATATCCAAATATTTGTCAAGCTTTTCACTGTCATTTTTCCTGCCTTTTGCTGGTCTTCCATCATTTTGCCTCTGTCTTTATGTTATTCAGAGCAGACAGTGCTTCTGCTGCCAGCAAAGAAAGTCCAGTATTCCACAGAACTGGAAGGAGACTCCGCAACTGTAGTGGATTTTTACAGGGAAGTTGTAGTCTGAAAAAAACTCAGGCTGCATTTGTCATTTTCAGAAGCTTAAAGTGCCATTTCAGTTTATTTTTTTGATGATACTGTCTTTCAAAGAAAGAAGGTTGAGGTTTACACCCCCCCCAAAGCCTAGAACATGGATGTTTTTGAAGGAAGGGAATTCACGGCGTTCACTGTGTTTTGACAACATCTATATGGTGGTACTGGTATTTGTAGGTATTATAAAAAATATTTATGTTAGGTTTTTTCCCTGCATGTATAACTTTTCTGGGAAAACAGTACACAGAACTACAGGGCACTAAAAAGAAAGGAACATAAAGACATGAGAGAACAGGTGAGTTTTCAGGAGGGGCTGGAGGAACATAGATAAGGCTCATTGGAGAGCAGGGCTTTTCGGTCGAAGCGAAAGGGGTTTCCTATGAGGAGATAATAACTATAGCAACCAAATTCACCAGGTTTTGCCCTGTAGCAACACCACACCTAATGCATCAATGATTATTTTAAGTAGTTTTAACATTAGTCAGCCTTGGCAGCATTGTAGTTTCCCGACAGAACTCTCACTTGTATGTTCGTAGTATTAGTCATAAAACTCATATGGCTTCCCATTTCTACTTGTGCATTTTGAAAGTATTGACATTTAGATCTTCTCTACTTAGTGGTAAGAATATTCCATAATATTAATAAAATGTAGCCAAGGTATTACTGATTTTTGTTCTTGGTATGGGTGCCTGCCACATGAAGGAGAGCAATTGGGAGTCTGAATATGCTATTTTAGATGATTATCAAATGCAGCCTGTGTGTGAAAAACATAGAAAAGGAACTGCAGTTACTTGATTTTTCTTCTTTGTAGGTTTTCAGAGGATTATTTATCTTCTCTGGGAAAAACAATTGGTAAGTGAAGTGTGTGGGTTTCAGAAATGAGCTGATGCCCACAATCTTTAGAAGTCTAGAAAGAGCAATACTAAAGAAGACACAATAAGAGAAAGGTAAATGATCACAGTGTAGATCTGAATGCTGTCTGGTCTTGTGTGCTTCTGTTTCCTCAGGCAGCTGGCTGCTGTAATAGCACACAAAAATGAGTTTGAGTCCCTGGCTTCATATTTCCAAGGCAGGAATTCCTTTTTGTTGTCAGGAGTTTGTGTATGGGTCAAAGACATGGTTCCTAAACACATCAGGAAGTGGCACGAACAGGAAAATCAATGGCCAGAGATGATGCACTCAAGCATCTTTAGCAGAGCAATTAAGAATCACAAGAATTCAGTGCAATTTCTTGTGATATTTTAAAGGCACTGTCTCAAACCTGCCTGAAGTCAGCATTTATTGTTTTGGTAATGTTTTACAAATACAATAACATCAAAAAGCTGTTATTATAGAAAATAATAAAAATAATACAAGAAGAGCAGGCTGACATGAGTGAAATGAATTGCCTAATCTAGAAAGGTTTGGAGGAAATGGGGGAGGGTGCTCTGAGGTATTCATCTTGGCCTATAAAGTGAAATTAAGAACGTGCTTTCACAGATTAGTGTTTTTTTTGTTAAAGTGTTAACTAGACTTGACCAGATTTACACTAGTAGACTAGTGTTTATTGGACTAGATTTGTCTAGAAAACTCAAAAGCAGTATGATGGTACCTCATCCATTGCTTGGAATGTGTAGACTGCAGCGGACAAGGAGTGGAGAAAATGATCTAAAATTAGATCCAATTGTCCCAAGGGAACACATGGCAGGGGATGTTGTATCCCTTTCATCTGCAGGATTTGGTGTAGCTCAGAGTATCTTTCATCCTTTTAATACTACACTTTAGAGAGCTAGTTAGGCTTCTATATTAAAGTTTATACCTGGACAAGATTATTAAAGTATTTTAAAAAGTGAAACGACTTCTAATACACAATGCAGAGATTTTCCTCTGCAGTCTGTGTTCCCCAGCCCAGAGTGAAAATGTCCTCAGCTACGCACTTGTCTGTCTTCTTGCAGGTAACCTTGTGAGAGTTGTACCACATGGGCTGTTGGTCTTCTTCCCATCATATCCTGTCATGGAGAAGAGCCTGGAATATTGGAGAGTATGCTTATTGCTCTGCCTTTATTAGGTGGTTTGGTTACACACATCAGGCAGTTTGTAGTTATGCTGTTTAACCACGGTGATTAAAAACCTTCTAGTGGAAGTTTCTGTACTCATAGCAGGGGGTTGGAACTTAGATGATCTTTAAGGTTCCTTACAACTCAAGCCCTTCTGGGATTCCGTGAAAAATTCTTTGTTAAAAACTAAGTTATAAAATCTGGAAAGTAAAAACCCGGGTCAGGCTTCTTTTATTTTGACCACAGTACGCTGAAATGCAGTGCTGTAGAAACCAAACCCAAAAGATTCTTAATGTACTATCTGATCTGATCTCACACTTCATTTCACCAGACTTCTTTTTATTAAATCTCTAAATTAGAATTGGTCTGAGTATTTCAACCCTTGGGGGAAAGAAATTTCGGTATGAACATTTCACTTTTGTTTTTCACTGTAACCATTACAACTGGAACTTTTTTTAATTCTATGCTCATAACTTGACTGTTCTTGGTGAGACTTGCTAGAACAGTTCTGCTTTAAATTCTCCTTGAAAGTGAATGCAGGGGCAGAGATGTCATTCTGTGGAACTCTGGGAGGTGAGTGTTGTAACTCTCCCATCTGCCTGATGTCTGAGTTACACCAGGAGCAAAGAACCACTGTTAGTACTGTTAGGATAGTACATTTCTGCTTCCATCTCTTCCTGTGTTTGGCAGGAGAGGAACAAACGGGGAGGGAACTAGTGACCACTTCTGAGCATTTCTGTTCTTGTGGGCACTTCTGGTATGTGCTCACATTCACGTGACATTCCTGATCTGTTCCTTGTCTCTTTAACAGGAACACGATTTTGCTAAAAGAATAGAAGAAGTGAAGCCAATCTTTGTGGAACCCAGGAACAAAGGAAGCTTTTCAGAGGTTGATTATTTGTATTATATACCTTTATTGTTTTCAGACGCTTTTTATGTTTAAATACCTCCTCTAAGGTGTGTTTTTAGGATAAAAGAAAAACTCCCTGAATGCTTCTTTGAAGTGTAGTTCTCCTGTGCATCCTTCCTGTCCTCTCTCGACTGGTCGTGCAGGGTACAGTCTTCATTTAAATCTGGTGATGTAACAGCAGCTAAAACACACATGTGCTGAGTAATCGAGCTGGTAGAAAGCTGTCACATCACTAGTCAGCATTTGTTAATGTTCTGCAGGACTTTTCCTCCCAGGTCATCGTGCTTTCAGCGTTGAAGAACTGTGCAGTGTCATCCTGTTTATTTATAGCCCTTCTGTTTGCTTCTCAGAGTGAATAATATATGTTAATGGCTTTCCTGGTTTGCCTATTTTACTTAAGGATCTGAAGAAACACAGGACAGTCTGTGTTTTACCTTCTTATCTGAAATATCTGGCATTAATCTTTTACGCTTACCCGGGTGTGTTCTAGATTTCACAGTGGTCTAAAGGTTTTGCTAAGAAAATGGCTCCTCACATTTGCAATTAGTTGAAAGTAAACACAATTATACTAAGTCAGATTAATAACATTTGAGATCTTAGTGTACAAGTCAAATTTAGTTAGTATAGGATAATATCATTCCTGCTCTTACTTAAACTTCTTTATATTTCAGGTGATGGATGCCTACTATGATAAAGTTGTCTGTCCTAAGTCCAATGGAGCTGCATTTTTGGCAGTGTGTCGAGGGAAGGTAATGTAACTGGGAATTTTTTTCATCTGAGATCAGATTATATAGTTGACAGAAAAAAACATCATTCTGGAATTCAATATGTTTGTTATTTGACTGTAATTGTATGTGGGGATAAACCCAAGTGCCCTGAAGCTTTTTCAAAATCAGGTCACGTTTACCTCTGCCTTATCCCTGTTCCTATTAAAGGGACACATCTTTGGTTTCTTTCAAGTGCATGAGCATCATATTTACATTTCATGTTGGCTGCTCACCAAAAACCTAACCTATTAGATGAGAACAACTGTAATTAACATGTTAAGACAACACTGCTGAAAACAAAAAGTGTTGCTTAGCTTTAAAACACTAAAATTATTTGTCTTCATATTCTCTGGACACGTTTGGTGGCCTTTCCTTTATGTTTTCCAGTACTGATAAGTTGACTTTTGTTTATCAGTGGAAATATTTGCAAAATCAGAAATTACTCTTAGAGCCTTTTTGCTGCTGCTTACTGTGTACCAGGAGAAGATCCAACTTGTTTTGGACCTTGGGTTCTCAGTCTCCAAAGATGCTGTTGGATCAGTGAAGAAAAGACGTAGCTCTCTGCAGTCTCATAGCTGAAATTGGGGAATTGATTTAGCTGCAAAACAAACCAACTTTTTTTTTTTCTCTAATTATTGCTCTGTCTGTTCAGTTCTCTGATTTTGTTCACTTCACAAAGTGATTTGCCAGCAGAGTGAGCAAGTACAGGGGACATGAGTGACAAATACTTGATGGGATGTCAACAGCACTGCTGGTGGACATGGCATAGTCTGGTGAATTCAGAGCAGATTTCTGGTACCTTTCCCTTATTGCTTTGAAATGATTCTCTTAATTTTTACTGTCAGAGAAGGTTTGCCGTGTTCTTATCATGTCTTGTCAACAACTCAGGGTATGGAAGATTTAAGGAGAGGTGGTGACTGACAGTACAGCTGTTCCACTTATCTGGGAGTAAGACAGGCATTAACGGCGTTGCCTGAGCTATGCTTTGTCGGGGTCTGCTGGAGGAAAAAGCCAAGCTTAAAGTCTTGGTAATAAAAGCAAAAAATATAGTTGAAGTTATTCATAATGTATTCATAAACTACACTTGGCCAGGGAATTAATTGAATTAAGAAGAAAGGGCAGTAACTGCTGAATTGTTCTGAAATGTCACTTCAAACCCTGTTAATATGGAAAATTCTGTCTCTTCAGGCCAGTGAAGGCTTGGACTTTGCAGACATAAATGGGCGAGGAGTCATCATTACTGGGCTTCCATTTCCCCCTCGTATGGAGCCCAGAGTAATTCTGAAGATGCAGTTTCTGGATGAAATGAGGAGAAGTGGTGCAGGTGCACAGGTAAGACTGGGCAGCTTTTCGCTGCTGGCTGTTTGTAGGTTCATGTTGCTGTTTTTCCCTCTTGTCCCTATGGGGTTTGGATTTTGTTTTTCTCCCAACCTCATGGAACTGTGGATGTCAAGAAGTCAGACAGCCTTGGAAGTTTGTCACAAATGCAGTCATCTTGGTTTTTTTAATAGTATTACGGGCTTCAAATTCAAAGTCTCCTGTGGCATAGTCTCAGACAAATATAGGCTTGAAAAAAGGAGGTAGTTAAAGTTTAAATCAAAATCTTTGTAAGCATGTTCTGTTCTCCATCTCACTTTATGAGGGATTTGTTTTGTCCAGAGAGAGCGTGGGCAGGAAGAATTGCCTGTGCTGACTGGTTTGGGGATTACTGCTTTGGGGGTGTGGTAGTGTGTGTTGGGGTTTTGTGGTTTGGTTTGGGTTTCTTTTTCTGTTGCTTCAGGCATCAGAATGAACAGCGTTATAATTTAGTTTATTGTTCTGCAGGATAGTTAGAAGTGTTAAATAATATGGTGAGTTCTGTACTGCCAAGGCTGTCAGTGTCCCTCAAGTTGGATGGTCCTGCTGGAATTTTCTGTGCTCTATAAATCAGGTGTGATATTTGAGTATTTGGTTTTCCTCGTCACTTTGAAATTTGTCAGTGCGTCTTGTTTGATACTGTTTTATTTCTTTAGAAAAGAAATAGTGACTGTACAGCATGGAGAACCCATCTTGCCTGGTAAGTAATGCTGATTGTTCCTCGCACCTCTTGCAGTATCTGTCGGGCCGGGAGTGGTACAGTCAGCAAGCGTCCCGGGCTGTCAACCAGGCCATCGGCCGGGTCATCAGGCACCGCCAGGACTACGGTGCCATCTTCCTGTGTGACCACAGGTAAGCCTTGGCTCTAGGACACAAACAAACATCATAGAATGCCAGAATGGTTTGGGCTGGAAGGGATCTTAAAGCTCAGCTTTTTCCAACCTGCTGCCATGGGCAGCGACACCTTCCACTAGACCAGGTTGCCCTGTCCAAGCTGGCCTTGAACACTTCCAGGGATGGGGCATCAACAATTTTATATCCCAACATGGGTACTGGTATTTTGTATATAGATGTGCTGATGTTGCTGTTTGGAGGAAGCTACAGTTCATAATAATTGAGTTATTTTATGTAGCAATTTATATAAATATGGCATTACTTTCTTAAAGTAACTGGATTGTTATCTTCTGCTCCCCAAATATACAGCTGTGGAGCTGCAGAAGGAGATTAATGGTTTTAATGGAAAATGAACCAATTTGTTGAACTCAGGTTTGCAATACCTCTGGAAATTATGTGATAATAACTTACGGGTTTGCATTTTCTCCATCTTTCATTTGAGAAGGCAATCACCAGCACTGCAGTGTTTTCAGAAGAGGAGGATGTAAATGAGGACAGGTTATTTTACAGAAACAATACCATCTATATTAAAATATTATATTAATATTGTACTGCTTTAGTATACATTCAGAAAATGTTAATGTAATAGGTATATTACAGGCAACAAGACTTTAATTGATAGCCATCAGTGCTGGGGCTTGACTGGGGACAGTCTGTGTCCAGTACTACTGTTCATGTTACCCAGTTACAGATCTTTATGGACAAAAGATAGGAATTGGCTGATTCCCTGGTGTGTGGTATCAACAAAGCGCTTTTCTTCTGAGTGAAGACATCACCCCGTTACATTTACTGCACTGTTTCAAACTTTTTGTTGTCTTGATGCTCCTCCCTTGTCCCTTTGAACACTGATCTAGAGTTTGTTTAATTCATTTAGCCCAACCTGGCAAATAATTCTCTTGTTTTCCAATGCTGCACAGGTTCACAGCTGGTGATGTAAGAGGCAAACTGCCTTCGTGGGTCCGTCCTTACGTGAATGTTTATGACAACTTCGGGCACGCAGTCAGAAGTGTCTCCCTCTTCTTCCGTGGTGCTCAAAAAGTTGTAAGTGTCTTTAAAAAAACTCCACAGAACATATGACAGATTTCCTGAGTAATGTTGAAAACTGGGAATGCTTAGCCATGAGAGAAATGTGAGAGAGTCATAGATGATCTCAAATTGGAAGGGACACGTAAAGATCGCTAAGTCCAACATGTCACATCTCACAAGACTTATGCGGAGTCACTTGTCACTTCTAAGCACTGGAAGATTTACGGGAAAGAAGATATGCCTCATCTTTCTCCCAGAGTGAGCTGGGACAGGATGTTGTTGTTATGCTGGGCAACTCATTAGGTTAGATCATAAAAATAACTTCCTCTTCCAGTTCCTCCTAAGTAAACATGGCTTTTATTTGGTGGTATGCAAAACCTGGAACCAATGTTGGTATCCAAAAAGTTTCTACCTCAGAGAGGGGACATGTGTGTGGAAGAATCAGTCATACCCTTAAATTTAAATTGAAGCTGACTAGTATAAAGAGTAAGACAAACCATCAGTTATTATTGCAGTTCATCACTGGGGCATCTTTACTATGCAGCTTCTCTCTTAGCATTAAGAAGCTAATGTTGTCTATAAGAGTTCCTTGATTAAAAAGTGATATTGTGAAAAGACTTCCTAATTGACTTGAGAAAGTTATAGCAAGCAACAATGGGGAATTCTTTGTTCCCAAAATGGAAGTTAAGATTAAAATAAACACTTAAAATCTCGCATCCAGACTTGGATGAGTTCCTGGAAGATGCTGTAGCCAATACAGATTTTTCACAGTAGTAAGTTACAGGTGGGTGATACTGCATGACCTGATCTTTTCTGAGCATTGGCAAGAATTTCGTGGTAAATGCGAATCACAGTCTGATGTGCTTTGCCAGAAGAAGCTGTTGTTGCAGGGATAGCCTTTGGAGGTGGTGGCTCCTTAGAAGGTCATGATCCTTTCTCTGGTTCCAGCTCACTTAGTGCTGAGCCTGCTTGCTGCACTTCTGTGTCACTTCCAAGCTGTTTGATCCTTTTTTCAAAAGCTCATAAATCCAGAGCGTGTAACAATCATGTTGTCAAGGGTTGTTTGAGGAAAAGGAGGTGTCTTTGGGTTGTTGATGAGATTTTTGGTTGCAAAGGGAGTGGAGTGGTAAAGTAGCTTTTGCCTATTGTAACACTTTGCAAACTGCTTGCAGATGCCCCCACCCCTGCCCCAGTGCCCTCCTGGCCATGCTGGTTCCTTGAGTGATGGAAATTCGGCACCATCTACTTCCTCTGAGCAGATCCCCTCTGTGAAAAAAGCCAAAAACTTGGATGACCATGTCCCCAGTTTGAAGAGGAAAAGAAAAGGTAGGTTTGGGTCCTCACAAATACACCTTTTTGTTTTTAACTTGCCCTAATTACAGGGGCCAGGACCAGGTTATCACTATGCGGGTGTAACCAAAACTGTGTATTCTACACCCTCTGTGTCATTTCTGATGGACTGTTAAAAATGGATCATTTGCTGCAGCTGCCTGGGGCACACCAGACACCTTAGACTACAAGCTGGGTCTTAAAGAACCCTGTGAGGCACAGGAATGTTTCTATTGTCACATCAATGACACAGCTGTGGTAACTCCCCTCTAGGGAGGCATCAGCACCTTCACTCCCAGCCTGAGGGGTTGTGTCTGCTCATGGGCCATTAGGGACTGGCACAATAGGCAGCTGCAATGACCTAGGCCATCAAAGATTCCAAAAACATCCCATGACTCAGAGTTAAATAATCCATTGTGAAACTCCTCACCCTGTGAGAGGAGGTACTTGGCATTCCCACCTGAACCTGAGCATATATAATCTTTGCATTTTGGGACTTTGGGTACCACTCGTTGGATCCAGAGGAGGACCAGAACCTCAACAGGACTGGGACTGCCACTCTCGACAAGACTGTGACCATCAACCTCACCAACAGGTTTCTTTTCTTTTTGCTTTGCACCCAGGGAACCATGTGGTGCTTAGCACAGGGGCTAAGGAACACTGTTCTGTTCATATCCCAGGGTGCTGGGTTATGCATCTGTTTTTGTGGGTTAAAACCAATTTTTCTCTTTATCACTGTATTTATTATAATCCTTTTAGCAAATTGTAACTCTGATTTGTAATCTCTCTTGAACTGGGTTAATTTCTCCTGCCAGTTTACCTTCAAACAAGCACAGAGCTGAACCAAAAAGGAGGATCAAGAGAGTAGAAACTGAAATGGGAGAGAAAGCAAGGAGAGCTCAAAGACTGATGTAAACCTGTGATCAGAAGGGTCATAGTTAAGCATTAGAAAATGGAGGAAACCAGTTGCAACTACAGAGCAAAGAGGCAGATGGAGCCTGAGAAAGTGTCCCACAGAATAGGAGGAGTTTGGTGAAATATCACAGGTAGCTTTGAAAATAAGAAGTGGAAGTCTATTTCTGTCTAGCGCTGACTTCCATCTGTTCTTCTTCCATTCCATTGTATAAACTACTTTTACTCAGTAATCTGGCTCAGAAAACATGAAAAGGACATTGGAACAAAACGGTGTTTTCAATTTTGCGGTTAGCTAATGCTGCAGAGGAAAGCATTTCTCATGTCAGCATCTCGTTTTAGCACTCTAACTTGCTTCCTGGTTTGGAACAGAACAATGAAGTTGTGTTTAAAGCTGTGGTTCAAAACCCATTATGAGGGACTCTGAGGGTGATTTCACATTAAATCTAAGCCAGTGTTGACTGCTGGTTGTCATTGAAAGGGATTACTTTGTCTGTCACTTTCCCCCCCGCCCCAGTTTCCAACTGTGCAATATTGTGCCTTCCTTTGATTTGAGTCCATCTCTAGTGCAACTGCAGAGTGAGCAGATGAGCTCCTCTGAACCAATTTACCTTCCATCCACTGGACTGGTAGATCCGTCTCAAAGGGTGGGCTGAAATGTGGGACTGGAGGTGAAGGGAAGAAGCTGCATTGCCTGTTTGGTAGAAATTGTCAGTTGCATTGCATCAGCTGTAACATCGAACTCACCTGTAATCATAGTTTTGTTTAGAGAGTTTTTGTACTGACTTTTCAATTTATATCGTAATATGCTCACACTCTTCTCAAAGTAGTAACTTTTCTTAATAACTGGCTGTTAAAGCAATTTCATAGAGTAGTGGAAATACATTTCTAAGAGAATGCCTTACAGAAATATCAAACCGATTCTAATTTAACACCATTTGCAGCTCAAAATTCTTATATTTAAAACCAGATATACCTGGATCCTGATTAATGAGATTATGTATTCTTTGGACCTTGACAGTGTCTTAAAAGTACTGATACTGCAAGAATTGTAGGCTTTAAAAAAACTTGTTCTGTTTAAAAATAATAAATCATGTTTCATACCAAAATCTCTTAAAACCAGAAACTCAGTTTTGGAGAAATGCATAAAGCTAAAGTAATTAAACCCAGACAACTACTGCAGTAAGACTTTTTCCCATTGATCTTAAGTCATTTTGAGGTTACATACGACCATCACTTAAGGAAAAGTTTGAAAACAATCTTACCAGGTTGCTGTAACAAATGCTGGAGCAGCTTTGGAAGCGATTTATCAAAGCAGTCTTCTTACGAAGATACAGTGCAATTTTGCAAGATGTGGGAAATCATTTAATCCCCCAGCACTTCTCTGTGGATTGCTTCGTAACACTGGGAGGTATCACTCAGTCAAAGAAAATGCGAGAGAATGTGGAATGTTAATTTGTCATCTGTGTTATGCTGTTGTTGCCAGTAACTGGAGAGGGAACATCCAGCCTGTGTGTGGAATATGAACAAGAGTTTGTCTCACCCAGAAGACAATGTATTGGACTCTTGGATGCCTTGGAGCGCAGTGAGAAGAGCAGTGAAGATGCAGAGGAGGAAACTGGCTTGTCAGGAGAGGAAAAGGTAATGGCAGTGGTGTGCAATGTACGTGTTTGTAAATCGTAGCTAAATGAGTTTGGCATTTAGAGTTCCAGCTCAACCCTCTGTCAAGGAAAACTCACTGTAATCAGCACTGGTAACTGCAAGTTCTTGTAATTAATTTAATCAAAAGGTTTCCTTGCCACATTCATGCCTTGCTTGTACTGTGCTGCAAGGCTGCTGCCCAGGTGGATTCCTGAAAGTTAACCCCGCTCTCTGGGAAGGAAAGAGCTCTCAGAGGAGAGGTTGTTAATACACAGTTTGTCCTGCATGGAATCTACGTCAGCTCTTTGTGTGAGACCAGATACTGAATTAAAAAAAGAGTAGGGGAGGGTTTATGAATTAGAAACTGCACTTTGAAATTAAAATCTTTGATTTGCCTCAGAGAATGAATTTTGCAGACTTGTGGAATGTTTTGTCTGAATCAAAAATCTGCTATCATATTAAGATCGACAAAGCTGCTTCTGTGCTGTTCATTTTCTTTCATCTTGGCTTGGTATTTTTAATGCATCAGCGATTAGGCTGTGTTCCTGCTTTCCCAAAATCCCTGTTTGCACTTCCTGGAGGGCTGACTCCCTTACCTGGCTGCCATCAGAAGAATATTTTCCTGCTGGCTTGCGGACTGGTGCACGGACTCCAGGAATGCCTATTGCAGCATACCCAAGCAGTTTGCTTAGGGGAAGAATGCCTACGGGAAAATGTGGATGTGTAGAAGTATCTGGGGAATATTTGAGAAGGCCTAAAGGACGTGGAGACAGGTACAGAAGAGAGAAAATGTACAAAGGATAGTAAATATTTAACTTGTGTGCAACCAAGTGGGAAGTGGGCTCCACCACCCGTGGGCTGCCATGGCATAGACACCAAAACTTATTCTTTGGAAAGCCTGGCACATTTCCATGGAGTTGGTTACTGAGCTACAGTGTCTTCCCAACACAGCTGCAGTGCTTTTGGCAGAGCTCAGCATTCCGTGAGTCAGATAAGCTGAGAGACCTGATGGCTTGGCAGTCAGTCAGCTCATGTCTGCTTTCTGTATTTGGCATTACTGCTCCGCCGAGGCTTGTGCAGCGCTCTGGGGTCATCCTGTGCTATTCCTAAATTGGTGACCTGGCCCCAGCCATCTGGTGAGTGTAGTCCTGAGACATGCAGGGCCTCTGAGAGAGCCAGCTTTCACTCTGAGTCCAGCATTGAGCTGATTTACTCAGCGCTGGGTTTGGACTGAGGATGGGCTTGGTGTGATTTCCCGTATTTCTTCACCATCCAGCTTAGTATCTGTGTTACCATTTTTTCTTTTATCAAGGTTATACTGTATCCTTGTTCCCTAAATAATGGAAATTTAACTGCTGTCATGCTGGAATAATTTGCTTGGGGTGAAAAAAAGACGGGTCTTTGTCATCTCAAAAAATCAAAATACAAGAAACAGTCTCTTAATCCATTTAAATAATGACTTGACAGTTCCCCATAATCAGATTTCCTTATCAGATATGCCTCATTGAAACTTATTTTAGAAGCCTTATTTCTGCTGGATCATGCTATTCAAAGTGGTGCCTTTACATAAGACAGGAGTAAAAGATGGTTTTGATAATTTTTCTGACTTACTGCAGCTATCATAAATATTTGACTTGCCGCTTATATTCCAACTTTTCATTCCCTTTCATGATGCTTAAATAATACATGTTTAAATGTGCACTTAAATCATGGTCGGATTTGTCTGGAATTTGGTGTCCTTGCAGTATTAGGAGTGCACTGAGGGTTGTATTTCTGGGTACAGCAACAGACTACAAATGGGCACATCTGAAATTGTTGGCCAAAGGTGCTGTTTGTTTTAGTGGTGGTGTTTTGTTGTAGTTCGTTTAACTTGACTCGGAAGCTTTGTGATCTGAGCTGTGGCTGTATTTGGAAGGCACAGTGGGATTTACAGGCACTGTTATGTTTCACCAGTTCCTCTCACGAGTGAACATAAATGAACTGAGAGTCACATCAAATTCTTCTGTCAGGCGAGGGCAAAGAGGTAGCTCGTTCCACATTCCTGCCTTCCCAGCTGGCAATATGGGGCTGTCCCTCAGCTTCTGCTGTTCCTTGAGTGATTGTGTTTAAGGTGGTTGATACTGGCCTGATTAATGTTGGACCCTCTGCCTTTAAGCAATTCCACTCCTCTTGCTTAAGAGCCATTCTTTGTTATTGGGAATGGGAGGTGCTGAAGAGCTTGTTGAGCCACAAGTGTTTCTGCCACTGTCTCATCCTACCTGCCCTGATATTTTCTGTAACACTGCTTAGGCTTCCTTTCTCAGTCCCCCAAAAGCCTGATACAGGTTTTCTTCACAAGGGAAGGACTTCCAGGCAGGAGAGTGAAGGGGTGTCTGAGCCATTTGTTACACACAGGTCTGTGTACACTCCTAGACTGCCCTGGTAGAGTCTGCTGTGAGTCCAGCTTTGCTTGATCAGGAACCTGCACCCTCAAGACCAACTTTACCTTTAATTTCCCCTGGCTTGGTCTCTCTTTTTGAGTTGTCCAGTAAATTATTACCTTCTGGAAACAGGTATGTGCCCAGGCTCTGTTGCAATAATTTGACTTGTTTCACTTTCTTGAGTGTTGTCTCAAACTGGGTTAATGAGCTTTACTGCTAGAAATATCTAAATTAAACAGACAATAACTTTGAAAAGCATTGTTTTACATTTCTTATTTTCTTTTCGTCTTCACAGGCACATCGTCTGTCCACACTGTCCCTCCAGTATGAGAAGAAGTTAACAGATGAGCAAAAAGGAGGAAGGAAGAAAATAAAGCTAGTCAGCAATACAGTATGTGTTTCCCTGTGTCTGTGCCATCCCTTTGATCTGTAGATTGCTTTAATTTGAATTGGAAATTTCCAGGCAGATAGATGACTGATGCCAGAACAAGCATGTTTTTTCTCCAAACTGTAAATATTTATCAGTGCACATCTGAAATCTATTTCTGTCATGATCTTTCCCAAATCCAGACATCACAGACCAAATCAAGCACAGGTCCAAGTAGAGCTAGTATTCTGACATTGATTGCTTTGTGAACAACTTCTCCCAGTGACCAGGTGTGTTGGGTGGTTTCATTCTTTTTGACTAGAATGGAATAGTTCGTGTGGGAGGAAACTACAATGATCAGCTGGTCCAATTGCTGGTAGAGCCTCAAATGGTTTAACTGACCAGTTCTGGGTAAGGTTTCACATCCAAACCCTACCTGAGGTGGGTCATCATTGTATGTTAACTTTGCAGTTGTGCATTATGGTTTTGCCCTGTCTCCACACTCAGTTACCTCATTATGCAGCTAATTGCTTAAGAATCACTATAAATTCAGGAAAATTCCGTGGTGACTCTGTGCCAGTAGTTGTCCAAGGTGCTGTCCTAACTGGATGTTCCTTGTCTCCGTGTGCCAGTCACTTGGCAAACGAAACTGATCCTGAAGCCGATAATATCCAGTAGAAGAGAGAAGGAAAACAACAGGTTCATGCAGAAGGCTGTGTTTGCAATTTGTTGCTATCTGATGTCACAGTGTGTCAGCTCAGCCCCCAGGCTTGGAGTAAATGTAATTTTATTAGCCCTTCTCCTAAGAATAGAATTGTGCAATTGTGGAACTGGCTGCCTTCTCTAGGAGTATTTCCATGAAACAAGCATTTTGTCATCAGAGAAGGTGAATAATACATGGCTGCAGGGGTGACTACCAGAACTGCAACCTGTTAGGTGAAAGCATTCATGGTTTCGTGGTGAACGTGGTGCTGGTGCTGGGGGGACACTGGGCTGGATGACCTTAGAGCTCTTTTCCAGCCTTAACGATTCTGTGATTCCATGATACCATTCCTTGTTCAACGTGCTGTTGCAATTGTAAATATATTGTTTCTACCTGAATTCATCTGAAAGTAACTCCTCAAGTCGTACTGTGCTGAAATTCCTTCCTGCCTTCCCAGCAGGCCCTTCGGAGAGCTGAGCTGGCCGAGCCAAAGAAGGCCCGAGCCGTGCTGTACATCTCCACAGTGAAGGAGACCCTGAGCCAACAGAACTATGAGCTCTTCTCCAAGGCTCTGCAGCAGTACAAGAAGACAGATGACTTCCATGCCATGTTATCCCAAATGAGCCCCCTCTTCCTAGAGGACGAAAAAAAGCACATCTTGTTACGAGGTACATTTAGTGTATTTTGTATGTTCCTGGTGTATTTATATGATGTGACTTTTTTTCTGTTAGAGAGACTCTGGTATTTTGGTGGTATTTTGGTTTCGAAGTACAGCTCACTCAGGATGATCATCCTGAACATTAATCACTTTATCTTTCCAGATGACACAGAAAATCTTCTCAGTCTAATTACCACTGTTAGCTTGCATCTTGACTTGAAGAAATTCACATTCCATGGAAGTTTGTGTTGTTTTAAACTTTGTCTAAAAGTAGTGTAGCTTATTCCCTGGGATGCAGGAGACAAAGAGTGTGGTTGTGTGAGTTGGATAGATGTATTCATAAGGATTCAGTGTTAAAGCAGTAAATAAGTAGGCAGAATATATAGATAAATTTTCTATTTAAATAATGGTAAGTATAAAGCAACAAATCTGGGCAAACATGGCTAGTTACTGGTTTAGCTGATGTTTTCCTGGCTTTTAACAACCGCACTGACAGAAACTGAACTCTCTTCAACATTTCCTCTCATTTAGCAGTGTTTTCTGTGTGACTTTTCACTTCTCTCTCAATTTGTGAACAAATGGGCAGGTTTTTCTCTTGAGTTTCTTTATCTACTAAAACAATAAAAGCTTAGTTATGCATCTTGGAAATTCTTTGAGGTAAAGCCTAAAGTTAAGAAATGGGAAGATCAGTATGAGTACTCAGTACTAAGAGTAACGACACTTGGTTTCCCAATTTGTTGATGATCTGTATAAAAAAGAAAATATTTGATAATCAAATCAAGGTCTGAGTCAAGAGTGTCAGGCATCTGAAACCTGAAGCTGATTTGCTGTTTAGGCTTCTGGTTGGCAGGCACTCTGTGGTAAATAATAACATGAGGTGTAAAATTATCACTTTATCAGCTATTGAAAGTATCAGCCTTGCAGATGCTTGGATCTCAGGATTCATGAGGCACCTCATGTTCTGTTTCACTGATTGAGTTACTTCATATTTACAGTGAAAAAATGACAGTTTTTGCCTACTGATAATAACATTGCTCAATGTTTGCATGATAGCTGACTTCTGTGTAACTTATAAGTGTGCTTATCGTATAAATATCAGATAAGGACACTTCGACCTTAATTTGGCTGCCCCTTTTTATTTTCTTATTGCCTAAACCTGGAAGTCCTGCTGTTGTAAGTTTCTGTGGCATTTGTGGGTTGATTTTTTTTTTCCCCCTTTTTCCCCCCCTCTTTTTCTCTATCTAATGAAAGAATTTTACCAGTTTGTTCGACCTCAACATAAAAAGCAGTTTGATGAAGCGTGCTGCAACCTGACTGGGGTGGGCTGTGGCTACAAACCTGAGCACAGCCTCCTGCAGGAGGAGAGGGAGGTCCTGGCCAAGAGAGCAGGTGAGGAGCTGCTTTCTCTTGTATGGTTTGAAGGACATTACCCAGTCGTAGAGCAAGATGTGTCTGATACAGAAACGCAAGGATGGAAGGCAATTTAATTTAATCAGTGCTGCGCCAAGTCTCTGCTCTCCGTGATCCTCTTGCCTTCCCCCGAGCATTAGTTACTGCAGAGTTAGTAATGATGCCAATTTGTTTCAAAAGGTGATTTTACTGATCTATTTAAATCATGAATCTAGTGTGGGGATTTAAAAAGCTTGTGTGTGTCTTCTTTGCTGCCCACAAAGTGCCAGCAGAATTGTGCATAGAAGGTGATCATGTCCTCACAGAACTTGTGAAATATTTGAAACCCTGGAGCAATAAAGTTCTAAAAACATGGTGTTGGCTCCTCATCAGAGAAATACCTCTGTGTGGAATTTCAGAATGGTTTGGGTTGGAAGAGACCTTAAGGCTCATCCAGTACCAACCCCCTTCCATGGGCAGGGTTGCCTTCCACTAGACCAGGTTGCACCAAGCCCTGTCCAACCTGACCTTGAACACTTCCAGGGATAGGGCAGCCGCAGCTCCCCTGGGTTGTTGAGGTGTTTTCAGCATAGGATGACATACTTTGAAATGCACCTTTCTATGTTCATTCTTCCCTAAATCCACTGTTAATAGACTGGTTTTATTTAGCAGAAGAAAAACAGAGTCAGCAGAAAAGTGCACTCTCCAAGGCCTCCTGTGCTCAGCTGAACCCTGGACTCCACCTGAACCAGGGAGGATTCCACTTGGCAGCAGGACTGAATAGTGCAGGTACCCTTCGTGTTTAATAAACACACAGTCCCACGGTAGTACCTGTTATGTTTTATTTCACCACTGACTGGAGCCAATGTTCTTTGTGCTCACCTAGCACAGTGGCTCACTCCCTGTAGGTAGGAGCGATGGTAATTCAGAATTTTCAGCTGGGATTGTACGAAACAAAACACAAAAGTCAATAAATTAAATCAAGGTGTATATGAAAGAAACCAGCTGCTGCCAGACTCACACAAGAGGTTTAGCTGGGAAAAGGGTGAGTTGAGCACAGGTCTGCTGGGCTTCCTGTTTGTCCAGGGCCCATCAAAGAGCCAGTAACTTTAGATTATGTCAGTATGAATCCAGGTGGGAAGAAGAGTTCTGAGTCTAATGTGTACACTCCTCCTGTGGACAGTGTGTTTTTTCTGCAGAAACAGGGAGTAGCAAACGTAATCTCTGTGTGCATCCCTCTAATCTCACTCTGTCCAGTATTTATCTTTGAACTCAAAGGCTCAGTTATTATTATTTAATTATGGGTTTTCCTGAGAACAGCTGGGAATTTTTTGTGTTTCTCACAAGGAAATGAGTTGGATCACTGGACAGCTTAGAAGTCTTTCTTTAGAGGTTAAAGAATAGTTGAAAGCTAATCCTTTCTTTAAAAACAAAAACACAAAAAACCCCTAGTTTCCTGAAAGGTTTTAAAAGCTTTTCGTGTGTGAAGCCATGTTGTTCTTTTCCCTTTTGTTTTGTATTTTAAGAATATTTGAATAAAACAGAATATTTGGTTATTATTTTGCCCTGAAACCATTGGAGTGGTTTCACAGAAACTTGTTTCCCCTAAAAGTAACTGAGAAAATAATAGCATTAAGTGGATGTGTTATTTCTATTGCTCACTCCTTAAGTAGAAAATGCTCCTGTGGAAGTGTTAGAAAGCTCTAGGATATACAATAACAGGTATTGATTATAAAATTCACACACAGGCTTTTCCCTTTTTGGGAAATAGAATGAAGCCCATGTTTTGAAACTTAAATATTTTTATCCTCCACAAAAGAACTCTTGAAGATCTAAATGTCAAAAGATGTGACAGGTTAGTTTCTTATGATACCCTTTGTGCATATTTGCATGCCTGTAATATGCAAACCAGAACTTTTTCCTCTAAAACAAATCAGAAATTGAAGATTGACATTTGGAACAAAGTCCACTCAGAGAATAGCAGGATGTTCCAAGCTGCTCCTACCTTCTACTGTCCTCCTACATTGCTCTTGTTCTCTCTTGAGTGTTATTTCAAGTTAGATAGTCCTTCCGACATTATGTTTTCCTGTTGGGAAATGCCCTGCCCCACCTTTTCTCCTTTTATTGTCAGGGAGTGAGAAATCTGTACTTTAAAATTGCCCATGTGTCGAGCCAGCAGACTTGGTTGACCCATCTCTTTTTGGAGCACAAAAACCTCATTTATTGCTGACCTACATGCACAGTCTTCTGTGCCACCTTTTGCTCATTCCTTAGTGACCTTTTGACACATTTGAAAAGGTCAAAGAACTCCGGAAGTTGCTAAAAGTGATCTCTGGAATTATTTTGCTCCGTTGGCATTTCCAGGGGCGGGTCTGGCTCTGCCAGGGCCGTGCTGGAGGGAGAGAGGTGTGTGCCTGGGCAGGTGGGGTTGGCTTTTCCACTTTGAAGTAGTGCAGGAACCCCCTGTAAATGAAAGGAGAAGTCGAGGTGATGGAGTGACCTGTTTGTCTCTGTTCCTCCTCAAGCTCTGCTCACGTGTCCTTTGTCTCTCAGGGCAGAATGCCAGTGGAGCTCCAAGGAAAGAGGCTGAAAAGGCTCCAGGCTCCAGGCAAGACCATCAGCAGGCCCTCAGGACTGCCTATCTCAGTGATGTGCAAAGGGCTTTGGACAAAAGCACTTACAGGCAGTTCTATGAGGCGTTGCTGGCTTACAAGAAGACAGATAATTATGATGCCATGATATCAGTGATCGCAGCCCTCACCACAGAGAGGCCACAGGACTTTCATCTCCTACAAAGTAAGGGATTTTTTTTTAATCGCTTTTATTTAAGTGATTTAAAATTATCAAATTTTTCATTAAAGAAGATGTGGGTGCTGTGATCTCGTGTAAGACCTCATCTTTTGGTGTAACAATCCAGATAAATGGAGCAGCAGGAAAGATTTGTTCGATTAATGTCATTCAGAGAGCAAAAAATATCAAGGTTATAATATGTTGTTTCTGTCTGTTCAGTTAGAAATTGTCCATTAAAAACATTAGACAAGACCTCAGTAATTCCAGTCCTAACATTCAGCCCAGCTAACTTCAGTCAGATGCTTTCATGACCATTTTTTCTCCTCAATTGCCACAAGTGATTCCTCTTTAGAAAGGACAGTGCTGACTATTCAACTGACTCAATTTTGTTCTCATGACCAGTGATTGCTACAGTGGTGTTAAACTCTTAAATGACTTCCAGGTTTTGGGGTAAGCAATCACACTTTTGATTCACTCTTCTTCTACAGAGCTTTACCTGAAAATAGTTATGGAACTGTGTCATAATTTATTTTTGCAGAAGTGGTTTGTTTTGTTTTATTTTCAATCATTAAACCCATGAAAGGAAAGGATTTAGGAAGCTGCAGGTTTTCAAAATTTGAAATTGAACTTTATTGCTTAAAGGAAAAGAAGAAGGGATTATGTGCTCGTCCTGATTGCCTCAATGGTGATGCCTTGTGTGATGTGGCACCTCAGTTCCATCCTCTCCCATGTCTCTGGGGTGAACTTCTCTGCAGGAAATGATGCAGTTGGTGTATGCTGGGAAATGCTGATGGGGTTTTGCTTGTTGTCTTAGCAGATAACAATAAGTATTACATTGACCTTAAGTAGATATTGTAGTCTGCAAACTGTCAAAAAATCTCTGTTTTTCTGGTGCATTAACTAGTTGGATTAGTCTTGTCACAGTGAAGAGTGGGAGGGAAATGAATTATGTGGCACTGAGTCATAACCTCCCCTTGAGCACTCACAAGTCAGTGTTTTGACTGCAGAGGGCTTTGAGGTAGAATTGTCTGTGCTTGACAATAAGTCATAATTCAGTTTTACAGAAATTCTGTGTATGTGTTGTGCATCCTTGTCAACCAAACAGTAACAAGAAATTTCCTTTCTGAGAGTCTTTCCGGATACTGTGCATATTCCTGATTTCCTTGGATTAGTTGCGGGGCTGGGTCAGGTATTTATGCTGAGCTGTAGAGAATGGAAGAATTTCAAGGTAAATTGAGATTATTCTCCATAATAAATACTAATCTGCCTTCTGGCAAGGAAACCCCCGTAATTATAAAAATTATGAAAACATTAAGAGTTGCACTAAGTGGAAGATACTCTGAGGAATATAGCTGTTATTGTGCTGCTATTGTTCATTTCTCCCCTCCTAAGAAAGGAGTCTTCCGTGGTTGGGCATTGATTTTCATATGCGTTTGACTATATTTTCTTTTGGCCAGGGTTTTACATGTTTGTGCATCCTCACCACAAAGAGCAGTTCAAAGAGATGTGTAAGGATTTGACTGGAATGGTCTGTGGTGAGGGCCAGAAGCAACAGCAGCAGCTGGGGCAAAGGGAAGGGAAACCTCTGAGCCTGGAGAGCTGGTGCACCAAAGGAAACAGCGGCGTCCAAGGTGGGGAAGGAACAGCTGTCTGAACTTTAGAATCTTATTTATTATTATGATGGGTAGTGCTCAACAGCCTTAGAATCACAGAGTCACAGAATGGTTTGGGTTGCAAGGGACCTTAACACTCATCTCATTCCAACCTCCTGCCATGGGCAGGGACACCTTCCACTAGTCCAGGTTGCTCCAAGCCCTGTCCAACCTCACCTTGGACACTTCCAGGGATGGGGCAGCCACAACTTCTCTGGGCAACATGTGCCAGGGTCTGCCCACCCTCACAGGGCAGAATTTCTTTCTAATCTCTAATCTAAATCTGCCCTCCATTAGTTTAAGGCCATTCACCCCCGTCCTATCACTCCATGCCCCCGTGAAAAGTCCCCCTCCTGGTCTGGAGCCTCCCTGCCCAAGGCATGTAAAAGAGGATCAAATGCATTGGTTGTGTCCAGATTGGGTTAAAAAACTCTCACCCAAACAGGTCTAAGATAAAAGGTAATGTGAGATGGGGAATGCAAGGAAACAAAGAAGAAATTAGTTATCGTTCTGCCATCTTTTAACTCTGAAGTGCATTAAGAGTGAAGGCAAAATTTTTGCATCTGAATGGGGTGGGAGCAGGAGTGGATCCACTGTGTCTACAAAGAATTTCCACAGAACTATTTCAATACTAAGGGTGTCTTTCAATAATATTGATTGTGTTAGTATCAGAAACTTCTTATACCCAATAGTATGCAAAAAAGTAGTTATTCAAATTTGTTTATCTTCTTACACAATGGCAACTTAGTTGAATTTACTGCTGTTTGTGTTTTGCAGTCTGTGTATTCTGCGTGATACAGGTTTATATGCTGATTTTGTCTTTTTATCCCCAGATGCCTCCACTTCCAAATGTGAGGTGCCAGAGAAAATTCAGAGTAAGATTTCCTCTTTCTGCTTTAGCCAGAAAAGTGAACTTGAGTTGCCAAAGACTGAAGTATCCAAAGGAACCAGTAACGTGAGAGCACCTACAGACTCTGGAGTTGTGCCCATCTTTCCCCTAGAGATGGAACCAGAGTGTGGTGGGTATAGCTGAGATTTGGAATGTCATTCTCTACTTCTTGGGAATAAAGATAAGTTATAGAAATGAGAATTACACTGATGGTCTGTGAAATGACTGATGCCTGTATTTGCTCAGGTGCAATGTGGTCAGTGTGGTTTGCTGGGTAGAATTTGTACTTTCTGCAGCTTCCATGTGCTCTCAAAGTGCTTCATTGCCTTTATCACAATGGTGTAATAGTTTCCTGAGAATTTACTGAATTCTTTACAACTTCCTTGTAAAGGAAGGATGTAATCTGAGTTTCTAAATGGGATCTGAAGCACGGGTGACACTGAGTGAGGTCATGGTCAAGTGAAAAGAAATGACAGCAGGGCCAGGTATTGCAGTGTTAAGGTCATTGTTTTCTGGACTGCACTGGCTGCATAAGAATTTCACAGGTGATTACTGGAATGTAGTCATTTCCTCCCTCTTTCTCTCCTTCTCTCCCCACCCTCCCCTTTGTTCTAGGAAGATTCCACTGCTCTAACTGCAAATCTGAGGATGATGTGCCTTTTAAATGTCCATTATGTGACTTCACTTGCTGCAAAACATGCTGGGAGCAGTTCTTAAAGGTTCTCTTGCTTATTGGTTTGTTTTTTCCCTGAAACTGCTGGAGAATTTTGTGCTTCTCTTGAGAACCATGTGAACAAGCCTGGAAACAGAATTCCTTTGTTTACAGAAAGAACCCTCAAATCCCGATAGAAGATTTACCACTTGTTTCATTATTTTCCATGTTTTGCAATGTGATTGGAGGCAGACCTCCACTTTAAGCTGGGGATTTTACACCTTTGCATCTTTCTGAGCTGCCTCCACATGTGTTCCTCTCTAAAACTACAAAGGCAACAAGCTGTGGAGTCAACTTGAAAAAAAGGTTTTGTTTTTAAATATGTTAGCCTCCATTTAAATTTTTTTTTTCTAAATTATTTTCATAATTTTCCCCATCAAAATCCTACTGTAAAGCACTGTCATGAGATGAGGCAAATCAGGAACAGACTTCCCCAGGAAGCGGTTGACTCATCGTGCCTGGGGGGATTCAAGATGTACATGTGGCACTAGAGGACGTGGTTTAATGGTGGCCCTGGCAGTGCTGGATCAACCGCTGGACTTGATGATCTTAAAGGGTCTTTCCCAACCAAATGATTCTATGAATCTGTGGTTCGAAATTCTTGCTGAAATATCTCCTGTGTCATCCTGTCGGTTGGTTTTCCCAGCGAAGTAAGTTGGTGGTTGAGATTCTTTAGGTAAGAGGATGTATCTGGTCCCACAGAGCAGTGTGTTGGGGAGCATCTTGGCCAACATTTGCCTTGGCAGCCCGGCAGTCGGTTACAAGAGCTGAGGGGTTTCTAAACATTCATAGGTGATGAATAAGGCTGCTGATAATGGAGCTTGGGAGCATACAAAAACCATATGGAGGGAAAAGAAACTTCTTCAGCCTGTTGCGTGTAAACACGTACCAAACGATCAGTTATTCCAAGTTCTAGAGAGAGGCCTTTTTCTCAGGAAAGAGACCCTGAATTATGTCAGCTAAGCATAGAAAACAGTGTGCTAACATGCAAGTAAAGTGTAATGGCCAAGTAGACTTAGTCCAAGAGGAATATAGAATAAGCAGAGACTCATGGAATGGTTGGGGTTGGAAGGGACCTTAACACTCATCTTGTTCCAACCCCCTGCCATGGGCAGGGACACCTTCCACGAGATCAAGTTGCTTCAAGCCCAGTCCAGTCTGGCTTTGAACAATTCCAGGGATGGGGCAGCCACAGATCTCTGGGCCTGCCCTCTGTCAGTCTGAAGCCATTCCCCCTTGTCTTAAGTCCTCCCAGCTTTCTTGGAACCCCTTTAGGCACTGGAAGGGGCTCTCAGGTCTCCCTGGGGCCTTCTCTTCTCCAGGCTGGGCAGCCCCAGCTCTCTGTCTGTCTCCATAGCAGAGGTGCTCCAGCCCTATGATATCAGTTCAGTAGCTTCCTCTAGGCTCACTCCATAATGTCCAGATTGCTGTCTCAGACGCATCTCCTAGAGGCAATTCACAATAGCTGTTCAACTAAATTTCATTCTCAGTCTGCTCTGTCATACTTCTTCAAAAATGTTAAAATACAGAAGTATTTGATTATAGGGAATATATGCAAGAAAGTAAAAGAAAGCCAAAGAAAGGCATCTCGTGTTTGCTACAGAGTGGGAAGTCAGATAGGCTTCGAATAGGCCTTGCCGCTGAATATTTAATTTTTCCATTTATGCCAAAGTGTAATGGGGATGAACATCTATCTGTCAGGCAGAATCCTCTGCTGCAGAAAGGGCCCCAACAAAGTCAGGACAAGAATTTTACTAGTGTGTGTTTATATCCACTACTGCTTGAGGCTTGAAATGATTAACGACAGAATGAGCTCCCTGGGGAATTTTTTTTGTTTTGTTAGACAAGCATTTTAGTGTCCCACAGCGTGGTTAGGTTATCTCAGCCCATAAAGTTTGACCTTATGAATGTCTGGGAAAAAACTCACTCCTTCTGCCAGTAAGATTGGACTTGTAATTGTTGTTTCATCCGTTTAAGAATCCACAGGATTAGAATTATTGTATATCGAGCAATTGTACCACCCTCTTCTTTGGTTTTCATCTTGAAATTGGTCATTTTGAGGTCCGAATTTCTTCTTAATCCTCAGGTGAACGTGTGTTTTGACAGCTCATAGATAAATGACAACTTTCTCAGCACAATTTTTTTTAATGACTCCTTTATCTCACTGATCTCTCTTAGACCAGAGGTTACAGTAGTCTGACGTGCTGGATTGGATTTTGTTTCAGACTTGAGTACTTGAGAGCACCCAGAGGAGGCAGCCAAGGTGGGAAAAGGCTGGAAGGCACCTCCTGGGAGGGGTGGCTGAGGCCTCTGGGCTTGTCTAGTTTGGAGAAAGGAGACTGAAGGGTGAGCTTGTGGATGTCTGCAGCTTCCTGAGAAGGGGTCATGGAGAGGGAGGTGCTGAGCTCTTCTCCCTGGGATCGGGATGCATGGGAATGGTTCAAAGCTCTATCTGGGAGATTCAGAGTGGATATTAGGAAATGTTCTTTACCAAGAGGGAGATTAAACACCAGAAGAGGCTTCCTAGAGAAGTGGTCGTTTCCCCAATGTCCTTTGTGCTTTAACTTCTGTTGGGCCCTGAAGGGATCAGGTAGTTGGACTAGAGGATCACTGTAGGTTCCTTCCAACTGGAAGTATTCTTTCTCTTCACTTCAGATATCCAATACAAAACCACGTTTGAGGAAATGAGTTGTTCCCCATTTATGATTAATGATTTTCATATTTGCCACTAAGCTGAAATAAGCTTACTTCTGACATACCTTCGTAGTGATGAATGTTGTCCGTGTACAGGAGTGTTAAGTGGCTTATGATGTGATTCAAGTGTCCTTTGGGGGATGAAATTTGTCAGATCAAATACAGAGTCATAGAATCATTACTGTTGGAAGAGACCTTGAAGATGAAGTCCAGCCATCAACGCAGCACCACCACTGTGTTCACTGTTAAACCATGTCCTGAGGTGCTGCATCCACACGTGTTTTGGCCACTACCAGGGATGGTGACCCCACCACTTCCCTGGGCAGCCTGTTCCACTGCTTTCCAACCCTCTCCATGGAGAAATTCTTCCTAATATCTAAACCTCCCCTATTATGTTGTAGATTAGGATATTGCTTGGACTGATGCAGAGATGGTTCTCCTGGTTCTGAGGCAGAAGTGTTTTCTGCTGGTCATGGAGCTGAGAAGGAAGCACAGCCTCCTGGGGAGAGCACAGCATTGCAAACAGGAAGATTATTCTGTTTTTCTCTGAAACCAGTCCCAGAGGAGCCATCTACTAACACATCTGTCCTCATTCCCACTCATGCCTTGGGAAGTCAAACAGGCCATTGGCTCCATCTGTGGCAAGGATGTGTTTGGGATAGAGGTACCTTTACCAGCAGGAAATGAGCAACCACGTCTGATCTCTGAGCTCTCATCAGATGGCACCAGGCTTTGTCACCTCTGACTGGGCTGCATTTAAAACTCCCTTCTTCTTTGCTAACAACTTACTCACTGTTTTTTCAGCTTAAAAATCCCTTTGTGCATATTGTCCCCCAAGGAAGTGAGTAACAGTCTCATTCACAAAATGGGATTTACCAATCGTGATCTTTTCCAATTTGTTATTTTAGTGAAATAGTGGTGGGGAGAGGCAGTGAATAGTTTGGGAGCAGTCAGAATTCCCTGCAGCTGGAGAGGTATTAGGGGGATTAGTTCTGGAGTGTGTTGGGTGATTCAGCGTCCTGGGGAAACCTTCCTGAGACTGGGCCAGAACACGCTACTTTAGGGTGTAGCCTTGTCACCAGAGCTCTGCTGCTGCTTTCCAGTTTTTAAGTGCATCACTAACTCATACAGTTCTTCCAGAGACACCATGTTATTCTCATTTGGACTATTAGTAGTATGGGCAAATAATATCAGATTTCACAGTTGTATTTTACACTTAAAATTGTCCTTGGCAAATCACTGTGATGGGAGGTAAAGTGAGTTCCTCTCCCCCTCCATTTATTTCAATTCCTGTTTCTAGAATCAAAATCCTTCTGCCAGAGCCTACCTTGCAGTCTGCACCCTTTCTTGCAATGGCTTCACACTGACAGAGGGCAGGGTTAGATTGGGTATTAGGAAGAAATTCTTCCCTGTGAGGGTGGGCAGGCCCTGGCACAGGTTGCCCAGAGAAGCCATGGCTGCCCCGTCCCTGGAAGTGTCCAAGGTGAGGTTGGACGGGGCTTGGAGCAACCTGGGCTAGTGGAAGATGTCCCTGCCCATGGCAGGGGTTTGGAATGAGATGAGCTTTAAGGTCCCTTCCAAGTCAACCCATGCTGTGATTCTAATGATGAATTTCCGCACTGCAGGAAAGCCTGTGCAGTGCCACTGGTGTAGGTGACCATCATTTTACTCTCCTGAGGTGGTAGTCTTCCCCCAAAGAATAATTTTTTACAATATTTTTTTACTCTCTCCCCTTTGAAACGAGCAGAACATTTTAGTTTTACCAGTAATTTGCAAGCTATGAAAAGAGCAGTTTGGATTCGTGTGCAGATCAAATGACTGTAAAATTGAAGATTAGTGAAGAAGCAAAGTGAAACCTGAGTGGACAAATGGTGCTTCATGTGCCCTCATGTCTTCTGCTGCTAACGAGAAAGGTATGGGGTGTTATGAAGAAATAAATGTACTTGGTTTCCCTACAGAAGTCTTGGTCATGACCACGTGTGCCACCCATGTCCAGGTATGCCCAGGAGACACTTCCTTCCCATCTGTGCACGAGGAAGCAGGACTTCAGGGAACTCATGAGCCACTTGGAGGGACTTTACTCAAAAGTACAGCTGTACTTCACAGCAGCTCTTGCAGCCCTGCATTTCCTTGTTCCTGTATTTCAAACGTCCAGACGTGTCATAGCTGTAATTAACCTAACGTGAACTGCTGTAAAGTTTGGTGCTGCTTTGCTGGAAGGCTTTTTCCTCTTCTTATTACTAGCAGTGAAATACCTGCACAGTAACACAGTAATACTATATCTGGGGGACTGACCCATGACTAGTGTGGCTTGTTCATGGTGGACCAAATGTGGTAGAGAAATTTAATGTCAGAATCACAGAATGGCTTGGTTTGGAAGGGACCTTAAAGCTCATCTCGTTGTAACTCCCTGCCATGGGCAGGGACATCTTCCACTAGTCCAGGTTTCTCCAAGCCTCATCCAACCTGCCTTGAACACTTCCAGGGATGGGGCAGCCACAGGTTCTCTGGGCAACCCATGCCAGCCCCTCACCACCCTCACGGGGAAGAATTTCTCCCTGAAATCCAATCTGACCCTCCCCTCTTTTGGTTTAAAACCATTGCCCCTTGCCCTGTCACTATCTGTGCACATAAAAATTCCCTTCTAACAAACACATGATCCATGTATGTTGTTCATTTCTACAGGTGGTGAAGAAGTGCCCCGAGTGCCGCAGTGACGTGAAGAGGCAGCGATTAATCCAGGTTTTCTTCTGGTCATAATCCCCCCCACAGGAAGGGCAACAAGCCCCCTGTGCCAGCACAAGGTGGTGGCTGTGCTCTGGCTCTCACACTGAGCAGGAACAGGTTCATGTAAATCCCTTTGATCCTTTCCTCTGGATTATGAGCTGTGCATCAGCACATACAGTTTTCCTACAAAGGGGATCGAGGCTGAAAGGTGTCCCTGCAGGAGACAAAGCAGAGCATTGTCCTCTGTTAGAACTGAAAAGGTTAACTTAAGAAGGCTAATTTTTACTTATTTTAGCCTGTGAATTCTGTGACCACTCTTAGGCTGAAATTTTATATCCTGGGGGTGTCTGTCATTTACGGGCCCTTCGGGTAATACCCGATCCTGGAGAAACGCCAGGAATGCTATTACAGTGGAACTGAGTTGGCTAAGGAGGCCAAGCCACCCATCCTTCCCACACTGGTGTTCCTGGAAGAGGTGATCCACCTTCACTGTTTGGTGTTTGGCAGCAGCCACTGTCTCCAATAGCAAAAGATACTGAAAGGATCATTTTTTACAGGCAAGTTCCAGTGGTGGATGGGGAGCAGAAGCTCCCTCTCATCTGCCTTGCACCCCAAAGTCCAATTCCATCTTCCCCTGTGCTGGGATATTTTGAAATGTGCTTCTAAGGAGTCTTACTCTCTGCTCAGTGCTGGTGTTCCCATGTGCCTGTGTTATCTGACGTTTGTTTTCCAAGAAGAAAAAAGATCTAATCAGTCTAAAACTTCATCATGTTAGACAGGTAAAAAAAATAAAATTCCTTGATACTTCCACTGTCCGTGAGTAGTGGGTGTAAGTGGTTAACCTGAAAAATGGTATCAATTTAAAATCTAACAGAACTGTTGTAAATGAGACTGTAAGTAAAACCATTTTATCTTATTTGGGCTTGGTTTGATTAAAAAAAGTTTTTAAAAAATGACCGGATATAAAGATATTGGGTCCCAATATTCCTGCTAGGAACAAGTGGAAAGGTTATGCCATGTAGGTGATTTTCGTATCAATGGAAAATTTTATGCTAATAGCATTTTCTTGTTAATAATTGTTAAAATTGAAAAGTAAGCTGCATTTTAGCAAAGGTTCTTGTTTCCCCTGATTATAGAATTCAAAACTGGTGTCACTTCAAATCTTAAAATTAAACTAGCACAGGTTTAGGTAGGAACTGGGATAATTTTGGGCTACTATATATTCTGTCATGTTTAAATCTGTGCATGAATTTTACCTTCTATTCAGTGCACCACTGGTAGTGGTTTCGATTCTGAAAACAATAAATAATTCAGAGAAAGATCTGGATGTTTGAAATGTAAGTGGGAAAGATATATACAGATGTCTTTTGTAAAAGAAAAAAAATTGGAGTGATGGTGTCATAGAGGCAGCATTTTAAACTCTATCCTCGAAAGGACTCTGAGCTTTTGGAGTGTATGTTGTGTTTAATGATGGAAAAACTACTTTTTGCTGGACTGAAATTTTGCCAGAAACTGGGAAGCCAACCTTGTTTCCCAAAACCACAGCAACTCCATACCTAAAATGTGCTTAATTTTATTTGTTGGTCAAGGGGTTGAACCTTCACAAGTTACGCTCAGTGCTTTTCATCATCCTTCGTTCTCCTCTGCTTCTTTTAACAAGTATAACAACAGCTATATTGTTGGAGATTTTTGAAAATAACTAAAAGATACCCCCAGGGGCAGCAGATCAGGCTGATGTTTTGCCATGTTGGGGTGATCTGGATTTTCTGCATGGACAAAGCTCTACAGCTGCTCCCGAGCAGGTCCCTGTGAGTCCTTTTCTATGCCCATTTTTAATGCTTGGTGTGTTCCCTTGGCCAGGACAAGCAGGGCAAAGGGTGAGGTTGGGAACAGTGAGCAGTAAAATGGCATTTTTTGGCAGATACTTCAGTGCCTGCTCTGCTCTGAATGTTTCTCGCAGGAAAGCTGCAGCTGACTGCTCGTGCCACTGGAGGGAAACCACAGCACAGCCATGAGCTCTGAGCATCTTTGAGGCAGTGACATGATGTTTTTGGTTGCTTTTGCTGGTGGAAATTACCTGCTGTGGGCTGCAAAAGTGCTGCCAAACCCAGCAAGACTAAAGAAAAGATTTAAAAAGTTCTGTGGCTTTGGCTAGGACAAACATGACACACTTTTCCCCCTCAACTAAAGTGCATTTCTAACTGCTTTTTCCTGGTGTTGTTTTAGTCTGGGGACTGTTTCTACCTGGAAATGCTCCACTGTTAGTGAGACAGGGCAGAGAGACAACGCTAAGAATATCCCAGTGCCTTCAAGAGACTCATAAATCACAGAATGGTTGGGGTTGGAAGTGACCTCTGGAGAACATCCAGACCAAGGCAGGGTCACCTGGAGCAGGTGACACAGGAACATGTCCAGGGGCTTTGGAATGTCACCAGAGAGGGAGATTCCACATCCTCCCTGTTGCCACCCTCCACGGAAAGTTCTTCCTCATGTTGAGGTGACACTTCCTGTGTTGTAGTTTATGGCCATTGCTCCTGTCCTGTCACTGGACACCAGACAAGAGTCTGGCACCATCCTCTGGCACTCACCTTTGGGGTATTTATATGCATTAATGAGATCCTCTGCCAGTCTTTTCTCCAGACTAAACAAGCCCAGCTCCCACAGTCTCTCCTTGTAACAGAGGTGCTCCAGACCCCAGATCATCTTTGTAGCCTCTGCTGGACCCTCTCCAGTGGCTCATTGTCTTTCTTATATTGAGGAGCAGACTTGCTGAGGGTACATTCTGTCCCTTTGTTCAGGAAATTCCTTCACATCATCCAGAAATTCCTTCTCTTACTCTTCAGCAGAGGGATCATCTTCCTGAAGAGATTTACAATCACTTTCCTTCACTGGCTGAACCCACCCAGACAAGCTCCGAAACACTCCAGTGTCCCACCAGGGAATCGGGCAGTGAGGATGGAATTAGTTTGGAGTTGGTCTGTGTTTGGTGCTGTTTTCTGGTGCAGTGAGGATTGTGCTGCAGCAGGACTGGGAGTCTGGATCCCTGCTGTCAGTGACTCAGGCAGGACAGGTGGATGTCCTGGAGATGGAGAGACCAGCCTGTGGGAGCTTGTCCTTGTCTGTGGGTTATCTGCTCACCACTTTGTTTTAATAAGGAACTGAATTTAATGTGCCTGCCATTCCTCACCTGTCTTGGGAGAGGAGAGGTCTCAAGATTTCTACCTTTGTAGGTCACTTGGCATCACTAAATAGTAACCTCTTTAGCTGCTGGGAGGGTGTTTATGTTAGGTTTAGATTGGATATTAGAAAGGAATTCTTCCCTGTGAGTGGTGAGACACTGGCACAGGTTGCCCGGAGAAGCTGTGGGTGCCCCATCCCTGGAAGTGTTCAAGGCCAGGTTGGACGGGGCTTGGAGCAACTTGGACTAGTGGAACGTGTCCCTGCCCATGACAAGGGTGTGAAATGAGATGGTCTTCAAGGTCCCTTCCAACCAAACCATTCTATGAGACTTGAAGAAGAGGGTCCCCACCTGTCAGGACATGCTGCAGAGTGGTATTCTGTCTTCTTGAAACTAGTTGAATTTACAAGAAGGAGAGACGGAGGGCAGTTCATTATTTATGAAAACCAGAAAGTGAAAACAAGAATTGTTTCGGACAAATCTGTATTGCTTTAAGTGCTTAGAGGAACTGATGCAAACTACTGAATGTCTAGGGAGAGGAAAACCTGTCCTGGGCACTCCTTGCTGATTTTCAGAAGCAAATGACACATGGGTTACAGAGCAAGAAGGAAGTAGATATTAAATCTCTTAGTTGCCCTTGCCTTGCAGTGTTATGACTAGACCTGGAACAGTGTCTGATGTCACTGAACAAACCTTTCCTGCTGTTTTTTTTCCTCTCCCCAAAAAGCTGGAAGGACTCAGGAAAGAGGCCAAAAAAAAAGGTAAAGCAAATGTTTTATCAGGAGAGAGATGAGCCCTGTCTTTGGCTGGCAAAGTAGCTAGTGATGGGAATTGAGGAATTTCTTTGCTTTACAGATTTTCTCTGAATATTAGTGATAAACCTGATTTTGCAAGAAGAGTTTCAGAAAGTGGTGTTGCTGAACACCCTGGAGCGTGAAATGATGCCCTGAGTGAAGCCAGAGCCATGGGATTATGATGCAGAATTCCTTTTCCACGCTACTTCTACAGGTCAGAGAGTCAGTAGTGAGTCATGTTGTTGCTTTCTGATGATCAGGCAGTGACCAACAAACTCAGTCTGGGAGGTTTGTTGGACCAGTGAAACAACAGAGAGAAAAAGATTAACCAAAAGTTGTACCAGACTCTGATCTCTCCAAAAGGTGGAGGTTGCCTGGGGAAGCCCTTTCTGTCTCACTAATGTAGTGTTTCGCTCTCTAGAAACATCCACCTGATACATTTTTGTCATTGATAAATTCGGGGTGGAGAGGAGCTGTATACTTGGAGTTTCCTGGCATATTTTGTCCCTCCCAGCAGGACCGTGGCCGGGACACGGGGACTGCCATCTGGTGCCATCCAGGATGTACCACCTGCCTTTGCTTCATATACCTTGTGCGTTCCATGTGAAGCCCAGGGTAGGAAAATACAATCATGTTTCTGCCTCCGGAGAAGGAAACGGGCTGTGGCTGCTCGGGAGGGTGAGCCTTGGGCAGAGGGATCCTGCTGAAACTCTCCAGCCGGGTGAGCTCAGAGCAGGGCTTCCTACTGGATCCAGTCTAGTGGTGAGTTTCATCAAAAACAAAACCACCCTCAAGGGCCTGTGCCTCAGTCCCCAGGAGTGTTGGGAGATTAGTGTACTAATTCCTGAGATGATACATCCTGACGAAGCAAAACCCTGGCAAGTCTTCAGCTCCAGGATTATGTCAAAACAACTTACAAGTGATCAGGATTACTTTGGAGAGCTACAGGGAATTGAGATAAGCAAGCAGTACAATTAAAAACCATTTTAGAGTGGCCTGTGAAACAGCCTGTTCTGTGTAAAGTGCAAATAAACACAGCCAGACCCTGCTGTTGGACCAGAGTTCTGACCCTCCCTGACTCCTGCTGGAGTCACTGGACTTTCTTTAACCTTGGTGGGTAGAAACTCAACTTGCTGGAAGGAGCTTTGGATTCTCCCTGACCATCAGGGTTTCCTTCTCCTCCTGGGTAGCAGAGAACTAGGTTTGATTTTCTTGGTGAATGGTGTGTTTAGGTCTTGTAGGTTTGATCTTTAAGAACATTCAGAGGCAAGTCCAGGAGATTCTCCATCCACAGCCCCAGTGACTGACAGCTGGAGGCAGGAGGCTCATTCCCTTCTTGCAGAAGGCAAATGCAGAATCGTTAATTCTCTATAGTGATCTGCAAAATGATCTGGCTGCTGGCTCCTGAGGAGAAAAACCTCTGTCCTCTCAGGTCCTCACTGTGGTTCCCTCACTTTTCCAGTGATTTTGCATTTGCTTTTTGAGCATGTGATCTGGTTTTGACTGTTCACCAGCACCTGTTCAGAGGGAGTCTGGTGAGACAGGGAAGTAGGACAAAGTGCAGGAGTCCCATATATTGAGGCAGGGGCAGCACAGAGTGAGCAGGCACCAGTACTTGCTCTGCCAAACACTGGACCGGCAAGGCTGAGTTCAGTTTCCATGGAAATCCTTGAGGTCCAAGACTTACGGCAGTGTCACCTCTAAGAGATTTAAGCAGCGAGCCCCTCAGCTGCTGAATGTTGTGGTCCCACAAAGTCTTCAAGGTCCTGTTCAGTGTTAGAGTTTCAGTGTCATCCTCGGGGCTCCTGAAAGGAGAGAGTAGAAGCTCTGAGCCGCCTTTAGGAATGCAGTGCTGTTTGATCGGGACTGTTTGGGCAGGGCCAGTGACCTCGGAGGGTGAGGGACTGGGCAGAGCTGGGGGGATGATGCGAACAGCGCCGGTTCCATCGCCTTCAGCCACGGCCAGACCCTCGGGGGGAAAACTGTGCGCTGACAGCGAGAGGCGACTGCTGTTACTGGGAAGTTCTTTGGCATTTGCAGCCGGGGAACAGACACTCGAGGGAATTTCCCCGCCGTTCCCCTTGCCAGAAAACAATTCCACTTCAACTCCCCCCTAAAACTTAAAAGAGCTTTGAAAATCCGTGCGCATCCCACCTGCCTCCTTCCTCCGCGCAGGTAAACGCACTTATTGCCCGAAAGCTTCACTTCTAGAGGCAAAGGCAGAAACGAGAGCGAAAGCAGCGCTCAGGAAAAGGGGGGAGCGCCGGGACGGGAAAGCGGAGCCGGTGCCGCCGCCACGGGGGTCCGGGAGAGGCTGGGGGCCGGGATGGAGCTGGGATGTCGCCGTGGCTTGCGCAAGAGGGGTCTTCCCCGCGGGCCGGGGCTATAAAGGTGCTGCCGGCCGCGGGGAGCGGCGCGGCGCGGTGCGAAGGTGCGGGGAGCGGAGCGGAGCCGGGCCCGGCCGATGGGATGGGGAGGGAAGGGGAGGAAAGGGAGCCCCTGGCTGCTGCCCCACCGCTTCACCCGCTTCTGCTCCCCCTCGGCCGAGGTGGGCTGGGGGTGATTTCCTCCCCGCGGGTGATTACGCGTGTATGGCGTGGGTGTGCGCTCAGAGCCTCCCACCCGCAGCCGCTATAAGGCTCTGCTCTGTCCCCGGGCCGGGGAGAGCCGGCATCTCCCTCGGAAGAAGGGCTGCCTCGGAGGAAAGCGGGCGAGGAAACCCAGTCTTTCCCAACAACCCTTCCCGTTCTGCCTTTCCCTGTCTCCCTGTCTCTGCTTTAATGCTGGCCGCCTGGATTGGTTACGCTGCCGCCGAGAGGAGCTCCAGCCCAGTCAGCACCAGCCCCTGAGAAACCTCCTCTGTCTCCTCAGATTTCTGATCCAGGCGCTCAGAAGCCCTCGGTGTGATGCCATCCTGCCACATGCTGAGTTTGAGGAATCCATCCAAGGTAAAGTATCGTCTGCTTGTCAGGTAGGGCACGTGCCTTGGAAAGGAAGGATAAACAAGGTCTGGGATTCTCCAGGGCTATCTCTGAGCATCTGGGTTTCCAAAAAAGCCATTGCATTCCTATGGAGCATGCTATGTATTTGCCAGTTAGGGAAACTTCCTGTCTGTTTCTTGATCTGCAAAAGTCTCTCTTACCCCAAAAAGGGGGGAATGGGCCGGGGTGAAAGAGGAGAATGTGCTGGATCTGCTTTGAGTTCTGAAAGAGGGAAACGGGGTTATGGAAGCAACAAAAACGGATTTGGGAAGGATGCTCTGTTGCTTGGGATGGCAAGGGAGGGCAATGGGGATGCACAGGGGGCAGCAGCTCCTCCTTGGTACCACTGGTGCTTTACCCCTGGGGCTGGGGATGGCAGAGGGAAGGACGGTGGGTCATTTCTTTTACCTACAACAATAACAAGTTTTATAACAGCAGCAGCCGCGTTTGCTGCCCCCGCCTCTGCCAGAGGACGAGCTCAGGGCTCTTTGCGCTGTCTTTGCTGTAGTGGATGCTTCCCCCTCTTCTCCTCTTCCTGGCTGAGCTCGGCTGCAACTCCCAGCCCACGTACCAATGGAAGGACGCCGGGACGGGCGAAAGGCTCACCTGCCAGCAGTGCCCGCCGGGGACCTTCGTGGCACAGCACTGCAGCAGGGACAGCCCCACGGTGTGCAGGCACTGCCCGGATTTGCACTACACGCAGTACTGGAACTACCTGGAGAAGTGCCGGTACTGTAATGTCATCTGTGGGGAGAAGCAGGTGGAGGTGCAGCAGTGCAACGCCACGCACAACCGCGTCTGCCAGTGCCAGGAGGGATACTACTCCAACATGGAGTTCTGCATCCGGCACTCCGAGTGTCCGCCGGGCTCTGGTGTGGAGAAACCAGGTAAGTACCCAGGCTGGCAGCGGTGTGCACAGTCACAAAGCTCTTACCACAGCCCGGAATCCCTGCTGGAGCTAAAAATTAAGGAGAAATACAGCAGCCAAGGCTTGCCAACAGCCTGACCTACTCCCTTTTAGTTCACTGTCATAGAGCCATCCTTGCTGGCATGTGAAACTGCTCCTATGTTTGTTCCAAGGAGGAATTTTGTTGGGTTTTCCCCCAGCTTTCACTCTGAAAGCCTGTGAAATCCCCATCATCACACTTAGATGGGTTGTGCCAATCCCAGTTACCTGCCTCACCTGCTGCAACAGGCAAAGCCAGGCTGTGACTTGCCCACCCCCAGAGCAGTTGCTGGCCCTGTTCTGGACAGATGGGAAGGTCCAAGTGGCTTCTGCTCCTCTGTCAGCTCCCTTCTTCTTGCATCAGGTATCCCGGGAGCTGGGAATGCTGATTATATGGACTGAAAAAGGTGGCTGTTGATGCAAGGGCAGGGCTGTTGGACAGGTGTAGCTGCAAGGCTGGATTTTGTGGGGGTTTTTTGAGCAATTTGGAGAGCAATTTGTGTTGAAAACTTGCAGTGGATATGTGGCCAGGTTCCAAAGCCATAAAATCAGCCTTGTCTTGATTCCTGGGTCTAAGACTCTATCTCCCTGTGTGATGTAACTCCCAAGAGATTTTAGGGGGTTTATTTTCATGTTGTTTTCCTAGTACAGATTTCTCTGATCCTTTAGTTGCTCTTTGTGTATGTCTGCAAACTTTCTGAAAATACAAGTTGCCTGTGAGTGGGTTTCCTTCTTTCCCCTTCTTCTCACTCCCCCCTGAATCACCAAGGGCCAGAGTCTGCCTGGAAACCACAACAAACCAGCATGGGCAGCGTCAGCAACCCCAGCAGTATCTTGTTTCTAGCTTTGAAGTGTCGAAGCTTTTGAAGTGTGGAGGTTTTGAAGGAAGAGCTCCAGTCTCACTGGCAGGAGGAGGAATACTTGCTGTCTTCAGCTGATGCTGAAGGTTGAGGTTTGGGGTTTAACTTTCTATAGGACATGACAAAAGGCAGTAACACAGTGGAATTCCAAGCAACAGAGGGAAGTTCTTTGAAATCAAACATGACATTTGTCTGAATGGTTGGCTGTAGGACTGAGGAGCTCTGTGTGCAAGCTGAGCATTTGAGGAGAAGCTATTTTTTGTTATTATTATTTATTTTTTGGAAATGGCTTCTTGTATGGGGGGGATTGCACCCCAGCCCAGCCACCCGAACCCCACAGCAAGGACCCTGGGGCTGTCAGTGCTGGTGTCTGGATGGGGACGGTGTGGACTGGGGGCTGAGGACAGAGCTCGCTGGTGTTCAGGTTGGATAGGGGCTTCGATCCCTCTGGAGGACACTGGATTCTTTGGGATTTCCCATTTACAAATATTGGCTCAAGTGTTGGGATTATAGCTGGGCTGGCTGGGATTTAGAATCATAGAATGCTTTGGGTTGGGAGGGACCTGAAAGATAAGACTTATCCCAGGAAAGCCAAAGCAACAGCCTAAAGCAGAGCGCAACAAGTTACAGTGCTACTGTGTTGATAACTGCATCTGTGAAGAGGAGGTGAAAGGGGTGTGAAATCTGCTGTGCCAGGGCCCTTCCCACTCTCCCAGGGAAAGTGCAAGACGCCTGGTGCAATCCTGGCTGCGTGGCACCGTCCCTGTGACACCACGGCAGGGCTGGCCCAGAGCCAGGGCAGGTCCTCAGAAACTTTTACTTTCACTTGGCCGGGAGCCTCTGGCTCCGCTGGGAACCGAAGGGCTGGTTCAGCAGCTCACCCACTGGCCTGGCTGCAGCTCCTATTTGGGAGGTGGCCCTTTTCACAGCAGATGAGATGCCCTCCTGTGTCTGGGGGCTGGTGACCATTTACCAGCACGGCCTTGGGAGAAGGCTGGGTAAGGCATTGCTGTTTGCCCTACACAAGGACATGCAGTTCCCAGGGGAGCTGCAGCAGTGACCATTTCCAAAACGTTGCCCCACACTCCAGTGTTGTCTGGCATCAGCTCCTGCCTCTCCTCCCAGCTTGTCACCTGATGGTCCCCATGCCTTTCCCTGCACAGGTACCCCCTTTGAGGACACCAAGTGCCACGAATGCCCTCCTGGCTTCTTCTCCTCCAACTCCAGCACCAATCCATGCCAGCCACACCAGGACTGTGAACAGCAGGGGAAGGTGACCAACGTCCAGGGCAACCGGTACCACGACACCCTCTGCACCTCCTGCAGACTGGGGAGAGGCAACACCACGCAGGGACCAGGTGAGCCGTGGCTCTGTGGGCACAGGGGTGCCAGGGCAAGAGGGAACTTTCTGGTGACTTTCTCCTACTTAGATGCAAAACGAGGTGAAATGACTTGTAAAAGTGTGGAGTGATCCATAATTAATAATAACTATAGATAGAACATAATCTGTCTGCTTTCCTCCCCGCCTAGTGTCAGTCCCACACTGCAAGGATGGGTTGCTGGGCTTAAGCAATGGCTACCACTCAGTGAGAACAAAGAACTGACAGTGAAATCCTGCTGGATCTTGCCAGGAACAGCTGGGAATGTTGGGGCAGGAGGACAGTTTTGGCAGCCTTTCAGCTGTAGCGGATAAGAGATGTCTCATGGTCATGCAAAGGGCTGAGGCACCCAGCCTAGCTCCTGGCATGGGTCCTGCACTCCCTTTTCCCGGGCTTCAACCTGTTTTCTGGAACCTTTTATTGCAGCATAGCCTGGTCTCGTGCAGTTTGAATGGAGCAGAGTCTAAGGTTCATCAGAGCTGTGTAGGGTGGATTTTGATCTGTCAGCTGAAAAAGTAGAGGTGCGGTATCAACCGTGTCACTGTGATGTAGTGATGAGCCTCAGGGGAGGTGGAAGGTCAGACAGGAGCAGCCAGGAGTCACAGATCAGAGAATGCCAGAACCCTGGGTTGGAGGAGACCTCAAGGATCATCTGGTCCAACCTTTCTTGGCAAAAGAACAGGTGCAGGGCAGAGCAAAGGGCTGGCTCCAGGGGTGAGGCTGTTTTCTGCAGCAGATCTCGCCTTTCCATCCTGGCACCACCAACGCAGGCATTTCTCCTTACAAGGCCTGACTCACACCGTGCCAGGAGCAGGATCCCACTGCAGAGTGACGGAAAGCTCTGTCATCAGCGGGACAGAGTCCTGGGGTGGTGAGGTGGGAGCAGCATCAGCAGCACGTGCACCAGGCAACAGCCCCTTGCAGCTATTTATAGAGGAGAGGAGGCCCCAGCAATGGGAGCTGAAGGGTATTTTTAACTCTAGTTCATTATGATTCTGCTCAGGAGGCACACAGGGGCCTGTTCATCATAAACCTAAGCCTGCTGGAGAGGCAGAGTCTGAGCAATGGAGCCCAACCCAACCCAGTGTAACCAGTGAAACCATTCCCAGTTTGCAATGGCATGAAACTGGCCTAATCTCTCTCCCTGACTGAGTAATCCTTTGGCCTTGGTCTCCTGAAAATTCTTTCTGTTTTCATTCCTTATGCTGGATGCACTCCAGCTGGGGCTGGATCTGTCCCAGTGCCCAGACTGGGGCTGTACTTGGGGCTTGTACTGTCACAAGATGTACAAATCTCCATGGGAAAACAGAAACTTCCAGGAAAAATAATATGTAAACACTTATTGCAATTACTTCAGATTTTTCTGAACTTTCCCGCTTCCTTTGCTGCCCGAAGGGAGAAGCATGGAACAGGTATATTTACTCTTTTCAGGTTTACGGGAACGTTTACACGTTGTTTTCCAGCTGCCCTGTATAGCACAGGTCACTGGTGGGAAGTCCAGCCTTCCACTAGACCACGTTGCTCCAAGCCCCACCCAACCTGGCCTTGAACACTTCTAGGGATGGGGCATTCACCACCTCCCTGGGCAGATGTCCCATGGAGAGGCTTGGCAGGGCTGTGTCCTGCTCTCCTGTGTCCCACGCTCACTTCCCTCTAACCTCGGGCTGTTTTCCCCCACCAGCTGTAGAGGACGACGACTGTGAACAAGCCATGATAGACTTTGTGGTGTACCAAAACATGCCTGTCAAGAAGCTGAAGCGCCTGCAGCAGATCCTGGAGCGCTCACCAAAGAAGCAGCAACCATGGACCAGGGCGGTAATCCAGGAGAAATTCCGGACTTTCCTCACTCACAAGAAAGAGGAGCACTACGAGGTCACCAAGGAGCTGCTGGACGCACTGCGCATTGTCAAGCTGCACTCCATCGAAGAGAAGGTCCGCAAGCGCTTCCTGCTGCCCTGAGAGCACGAACTGGACTTTTTGGGTGCTTTTTTGGTTTGGTTTTTTCTTTCTGTGGCTTTGTTAATTTATTTATCTTTCCAAGCTTGAAAGCAGTGTGAGAGATGAGCAATGGGTCAGAGTGACACCATGCTGTGGCAGCTGTGTCACTGCTGATGGGATGGTGTGGGATGTTCAAGCAGCAGTTTCCTTACACCAGTGCAGCTCCTGGGAGCTCTCCAGGTGTTGGCCACAGATTTTCCAGCCTTCAACAAGGTTCAATACTTTATCAGAAGAAAAACCTGCACCCAGGGTCATTATTTCTGCAAAGAACCCAGTCCCCTTTTAGAAAATTGTCTGGCTTTGTTTTAACTGTGTAAGTTTGGTTTCGTTGGGGGGGTTAGTTATGTAACAGTATTTCCCACAGAGGATTCACTTGCGTTTGTTTGTCGTGCTTTTGTTTGAGAAGCGAGTTTGCTGCTGAGGCACAGGATGGGGGAAGGTGCCCCACAGTCACCTGTATACCTGGCTTGAAAAGTATTTCTCAATTACCTATTTTTATACCTCGTGTGAAAGATGTTTTCTAAAGAAAGAAACCAAAGAAGTTATTTTATTATACAATTCTGTCACCAGAGTCCTTTCCTAGTCTCATTTGGAGGTGATGTTGGGAGTCCCAGGCTGTCCTATCTGACCCTGCTTACATTTGCCTGCTTTTTGCACATACTTCTTCCCATGCTGGCATCACTGTTCATGGCATGGGGTTGGAACAAGATGGACTTTCAGGTCCCTTCCCACCCAAACTATTCTGTAATTCGGTGATCACACAACACCAGCCACCCCACAGCCCACCCACTCCAGCCCCCATGAGCCATGGTGAGGCTGTGTGCCCATGGGATGCAGCCTGTCTGCACTGAGATTTACAGCCAGGGTGAAGCTCGTGTCTCTTGGATCAACCCAACCGTGTCCCCCCCCAGCCCCAGGTCTGTCTCCAGACTTGATCAGATACTGCAGCAAGCGAAGAGTTGCTCAGTCAGCCAAGCACCAGGCTTGGGGCACTTGTGCTGAACTTACAGAAGGGTTTTATAAGCAGATGTTGCTTAGGGAAGTCAACAAGAGTGACCCACTCGGGCATTTTCCAGCCTGTAGCAATGATGACACAGAGCAACATCTGCCTGGAATGACTTTTTATAGCTCTTTTTTTATAGCTCTAAGCAATTGCCAGGAATAGTTGGTGGTTCAATAGAGGAATATTTCCCCCCAAGCTTGGAGCTGTTTAAAGCTCTCTGAAGTGTGTGCTATGTGGAAGTGCCCCCGCACTTCCCCACGGGAAGAAGTTGGGGGAGAAGCTGACATAACCAAGCCCAGGAGGGCATTTTAACCTCCCCTTGCTACCCACAGACACATCCTGGGCTCTTCCTGCTGTGGTGACAAGTTTATCCATAGCAATCTGGATGACTGGGGATGATTCTGGGGTACAGTGCTTGACTTTTTGCTGCTCCAGAGTTCCAGAGTCTTTGGATTTCTGCTCGCAGTTGCCGGCACAGCAGGCTTGAACTGGGGATCCCAGACTTGCAACTATCTCCTGCCAGCTTTGGGCTCTGGCGATGAAGCAGCTCAGTGAGATCCTGACATTGCCCTGGGTGAGTCCACCAGGGACAAAGAGAAGCAAATGGCTGAAAAGCACAGGAAGGGACTCTCCACTTGCGCCTCTGTATTGAGACAGGGTTTATCCTGGCAATCCCCTCAATCCTGGCAATCACCTCAGAGTTTCTTCAAGCCTGGCCTTGAAATCCTTTCAAGGAGCTTCACAGGGGAACAGAACTCCCTTTCCCAATGCTCAGCTATCACTACATCCATCTCTGCCCTTCCAAGCTGCTTTATCCCAGTGGGATGCGGCTCAGTCCCCAAGTGTCCTCCAAGTCCCTTGGCAGGAGAGAGGTGCTGCTGGCACAGTCCAAGAGCAGCTGGGGCAGGAGATGAGGAGGGTTTCCATCAGAGCACTGTGAGACTTGAAGCACAGCTGCAGCAGTTTGGTCCAAGTCAGAATGCAAGGCAGGACACCCAGAGGTGATGGATTGAAGGCTGGAGCAGCTGGAGCCTCCAGCACTGGCTGCAGCTCCTTCAGGGATTCCCATCCTGCTGCATTGCAGTTAGTCCTGACTCAGCACGAAGGATTCGGTGTCCTTAGTCTGAAGCAGAACAAGAATGGAGATTTTTTAGTGCAGGGACCACCTCCTGTTCTTCATCCTCGTCACTGTCACTTCTTCAAATATGTGTTTACCATGGGAGTTGGGAGGGAGGGAAAATGGGAATATCATCGGCAACAAGCTGACAATTGCTATCTTAGATGCTGGTTTAGTTTGGTGACTTTTGAAGAGAAAGAGGTGCCTTTTCTGTGTATTTTTTGTGATAAAAGACCTCAGTGCTGAAGTGGAAGTCCCTGTGGGGTTTGGTGGCTGAGTTCATGTGGTCCTTGGAGCTTGCTGCCCCTCTCACCAGCAAGGCAAAACCTGGAGTGTGGGCTGGAGGCTTCCAGCAGGTACACAGGGAGTCCCAAGGAGCCAGTGCTGGTCCCTGGGCTCCCAGATGAGTTGTGGTTGGTCTGGCAATATCTCACGGCCGGGGGCTCCGTGGGGAGTCTGATCAGAAGCTGGCAGATGTGGAAGCAGAGTAGCCATGGAGGAGAGCCCAGGAAATGTTTTTTTCAGCTGAATGTTGGTGTAGAGGAGGGAAGTTTGGAGTCTTTTTTGTTATTTTGGAGGTTTTACTGAACATCATGATTGCTCTGTCCCACTTGGACCCCTTTCTGCACAGTCCCTTTGTCCCTTCAGGTAGAGCAGATGCAGCAGATGCTCTGACAGGCTTGCTCTCACCCAGAGGTTTGCCAGAGTTTTTGTCCCACCACCAAGATTCTGAGGGGTTAAACACCCTGTGCAGGTGTGAAAGCGTGAGGAGAGCTGCCAGCTTCTTCCCATCCTCAGGTGATGCCTTGCTGAGCCTCAAAGCCCTCCCAGCATGGAGTGTGGGTCAACCACTTCTGACTCCTCCTGGTGGGGGTGATGAATGTCTGACACTCATGTGCTGTGCCAGTTCGCAGTGGGTACCACAGACCTCGGCTTGCCAGAGCAGGAGAGGGTGATTAACTGGGGATGGCCCAGCTTGTGCAGAGCTCTGCACTGCCAGGCTTCCCCCAGCACCGAGGGGCTGGGCAGGGGGATGTTACCCTGACCACCAGCAGCTCCCTGGCTTGGTGCCACCACAGTGACTCGTTCTGCCACAGCATCTCCTGAGCAGCCCTGTGTTGTTACTGTGCTCTGCTGAGCGGGTTTGGGGCCCCAGGTCTCCCCACCCCAGACGCAGTTTCCCTCATTGCCGAGTCAGCTGGAATTTCTGCACAGGGGAGTTTCTCACAGACAGGGTGACTGCAGAGGATCTGGTAAATACAGACCTTCATAACGGCGGCCAAACACCCTGACACGTGAGTCTTGCTCGGCTTCCAGGAACTGGGCTTTGCTGGAAAAGCCAGGATGAGCCCTGCATGGTGCTAGCCACAGCTCTCCCCGCCTCCACTCCCACCACCTGATACCCAGACCACAGCACGTGCTCCAAAACCACCCTCGGGCTGATCATGAGATAGTTCACCTTTTCACCTAATTGAAATTAAGAGGATGAAACCCCCTTTTGGTTTCCACTGAAGTTTCCAAAGCCCAGAGAAAGAAGAGGAAGAGTCAGCAGCTTTTTCCCTGATGGTTTAAATTACTCTTTCCTCATAAGCCCCGGTGGAGGACAGCACATGGTAACATCTAAAAGTGGATGCAGCGCTCTCCAGGAATGACTCACATATTTAGTACACAGAAGATAATTTTCCAAATGCTTACAAGCACTCCACAAAAAGTCCAAGCCCACGCTGTTCTTCCACACCAGGCTTCCCTCTGCTGTTAAATGCTTAAAATGGGATCAAACCCCACAAAAGGACGAGCTGGTTTAAAGCACTGAGGTGGGTTAGGTCACTGCCGTGGGCTCCTCGGCCACCTCTCTCCACAGCCAGGTGTGGCAATGACTTGGGTTGGCAGCGATGCCTCAAACCCTGGAGTGCCAGCGGCAGGAGCTGACGTGCTCCCAAGCTGCTCCTCGCAGGAGCCGTTGGGACACGTCCCTCTTCATGGCAGGAGAGCACCACAAGCACGGGTTCAGCTCCGAGGGCTTGGAACGGGTTTAAATGAATGACTAACGTGAGCGGAAGGAGTCAGAGGGAGTTTTTCTGGTGAGGTCACACGTAGCTCCCTCACACCTTGACCTCGCAAGCACGGAGAGCCAGGATTGCTGGAGGAAACCAAAGAGGGGAGTTCTCTGAGGTGTGCAGAGGGACACAGAGGGGATGAAACCGACGCAAACACATAATCCGGCCTGTTGAAACAGCCTGCAGCCCTCTTGTCCCTGTGGTTGCCACCTTGTCACAAGATGGGTAAAGTCACTCTCCTGCCTGCAGATTTCCTCATGTTTTCATCCTTGTCCCCACCCTCCTGTGTCGCTCAGCAGTGACTGGGGGCTGAGCCCTCCCGACACTGTGGGAGGGGATTTGGGAGTGCTAACACACACCAAACCTGTTTGAATTCACCCATCACTACTCCAGAGATGCCAACTTCCTCTCATTTTGGAGCACACTTCTATTTTCCTTCTGACTGCAGCATTTTCTGGCTGCAATCCCCTGTGCTGTGTGTCCCCGCTGCCCCTGCTGAGACCTGTCCCTCACTGATGTTTCTGCAGTGACCAAACAATGGGACCAAGCAGGGATGTTGGGAGGTGCTCTTCTCCCGCAGGGTCTCACCTCAAGCCCTGCCCTCATTTCTTCCCCTCCTCAGTTCATAATTTCTGTTCCCTTCTGTGTTCCAGGAGCACCCAGAGAGTGGGAAGTCTCCAAGAGTGAGCAAGAGGAGGCACAGCAGGTGACCTGCCCCAGGTTGGGCCAGGTGGACACAGGGGAAACCAAGCAGTGAGGGTGGGCCAGCGTTGGTGTCACTTTGGCCAGGTGAGGAGATGGACCAGGTGCTCTTGGGCTGAGCACGGCTCATACCATTGATCTGTATTCAGCCAGAGCTGAGTGGAACTTTGCCTCCTGAGCATTTCTCCTCATGTTTCTTTTCATGAAATGAGAACTTTTGCCTCAGGTTAACCAAACCCAGAATCTGACTGATAAATCCTTTTAATGAAGAAGATGAATGAAAAGGAAACAGTTTGGTTTGTCAACATTACCCCTGTTAAAGAAGCTCAAACACAATTAGGCAGCCTGATGGCTGTACAAGTGTCACCAAAGGGTCCCCCGTTCAGGGACATGTCTGACCTTGGGGTGCAGCACGGGTTGGAGTGTCACTCCCCACTCCTCCCCTCACTGCCTGTGTTAGTCCCCAGAGGACCCTTCCTTCTCCCTTGTAAAATGGCAGGGAGTTGGAACTAGATGGTCTTCTATGACCTCCTATGAAATGGAATGATCTTTCCAGGTTCCACGTTTCAGAGATGCTGGGAGGTATTTGGAGTAATCATGTTCCAAAAAACACAGATTACTGCTGTCTGCTGCTGAGTAAGGTGAGAACAAACAATGGTACCTTTCATCATTATCTCCCTGAGTAGATTCAATTTTGGGGGAATGTTTAGTACCTAGCAGACTTGTTCAGACATTGCCGTAGCACTGAGTCAACAATTTAAAAGGCAGCTAAAAAAATACTAACAAGAAATTGTCTTTATTAACAAAACCTTGGATCTGGTTTCTTGCGGCAGTTACAGAGCACCATGTTGTAGTTTTCACTTATTCCTAGTGTTTGCTTCCAAGTAAGTGTTGGGAGGCCAGTTGTGCTTCACAGGACAGCTTGGTTTTGCCCTGAGAGGCTTAAAATTTACAGGTGACGGCAAACATGCACATTTCTTCTATTTAGATACATATTCTCAGCAGAGGGGCAGCACCAGTCCCGCCTCTCGGGTGACCAGTGACAGGATCCAAGGGAAAGGCTGGAGCTGTGTCAGGGGAGGTTTAGGTTGGAAATCAGGAAAAGGTTCTTCCCTCAAAGGGTGGTCAGGCACTGGAACAGGCTCCCTAGGGTCATGGCACCCTAGGTCAGGGTCCCTAGGTCATGGCACCAAGGCTGACAGAGGCATTTGGATAATGGTCTCAGGAACGGAGTGGGATTCTTGGAGTGTCTTGTGTAGGGCCAGGAGTTGCACTCGATGGTCCTTGTGTGTCCTTCCCAAGTCAGGATATTCTGTGATTCTATTTGGTCAGACATTGTTTGGCTCCCCTGACCTGGCTCCCAAGGTAGTCAGATTTCAATGCTCAGGTCTGAGCACTGTCTCCTCTTAGTTTGAATAAAATCAGAATATATTAGTAAACCTCTTGATGCCCTTTAATTTACAGGAGTTTTCTGGCTTACACAGCCATGGCCACAGCTACAATATCCATACGCCACCCCCTCACTGCTTAGAACCACAAACCCTTGATGCGTTATTGTCTGGGTCAACAGGGCACTTCCCCAAGCAACTGTTTCCTTGCTCTTGATAACAAAGGCCTTTTCCAATTATGCAACCTTTAGGGAGAAAGGGCAAAAAACCTGCTGTGTCCAAGTGACTAAGCAGTATTGGGGATTCCACACCTCACAGTGCCATGAGGTTGTGGGGAGAACTGAGGTCCCATTGTGTTTTTGTCATTGCTCACCCAGGAAGAGCACTGAGCACCCAGGCACCGACTGTGCTTAGTCTGGGGCTCTCCCACATGCTCTGAACATAGTGGAGCTCCAGCACTGTGGTGACTTAGCTATACCAGGGGAGTGGAGCTGGGAGACTTGACAATTTTCCTGCAGAAACAGAGGGAATGACAACTTCCCAGCTACCGCTGTGAGGACACGAGCTCAGTGTGGATGTGTGTCAGGGTGTTTTTGATTTAGAAGCATAAGGGACCAGATAAAGGTTTGGAGAGTCCAGATTGGCTTCAGGGACTTACTCCAGTGTGCTTTTTCAGCCTCAGTCAGACCACACAGATTCCATGCTGTGCTTTTTATTTCCATCTCTCTCTCCTTCCTTCCATGATACTGGAGCTTGGTAGGTGATTTATTGGACTTCTCTTGGTCTTCTCGTAAGTTAAGACTAGAACTGTTTAGCTGGGAAACTTGGGGGATAAGAATAGGAGTGTACATTCCCCACTCCATGACTCTGAAAGGAGAAATTAGCTCTGACAAGATCAAACCCAAGTTCTTCTTTCACTCAGTTTCATGTGTGCTGTCACGTCATGGAGGAACCACCTCACCTGTGACTCAGCACCTCTTGTTTATAGAGATCCCCTTTGATACACTAGATGTAATCATGGGATAGTTACTAGTATTTCTCAGCCTGTGGTGTGAGCTATCCCATGATTCTGCCTCCTCTCATGGCACGGAGATGAGTTGTCAAAATTTCCACCATGCTGAGCATGTGAGTACAGACCTGTGAGAGCTTAATCCTTGCGGTGTGAGATCAGTTGGTTTTGGTTCAGTTGTTGTCCTTCCCTGGGAGACCACAGCTGCCTTCACCCCCACTGCTGTCCTGTCCAGGGCAAAGGTCCCCTGTCACAGCCTGATGGTAGATATTGGGGTTTCACGTGTAACTGCAAATATTTCATGTAAAAGTAAGCCTTGTTTGTGTTAGAGGAGCAAAATCTTTCAACAGGGCAGGACAGCCCTCCCTATCCCACAGGTCCTCTTGTTGCCCTGGCAGAAGAGCCCATCTGAAGCGCTTTGGTCACAAAACCCACCAAAAGCTCAGCATGGAGTAGGACTCTGATCTTTGTGGTTTCTTTCCAACTCAGGATATTTTGATTCTATGAAATGCCCCTGCATTCCTTTGCCTGTTACTGTTACAGGAGGTGCTGTTTGTAATACCAGCTTCTGGGAACAACAAATTCCTTATTCCTCCTTATGATTGCCTTATGGAATCCTTTAATTCTTTGTGGGAGTGCGACTCAAAAAAGAAAAAAAAATATGAAGGAAATCTCCAGAGAGCCAGTATCAGGTTCTTTGACTTCTGAGAACTGGCAGAGGAGTTACTGGCTACGAACTGAACTGGAACACAACAGAAACAACTCTGGACGTTTCTGTTTCAGCAAGCACTTAAGGATACACTTAATTTCACAGTGAATTTAGTTCACCCTCGGAGCAGTTCTTCTGCTATGTACTGAATACACATGGCTTAAGGCTGCACTGGATCAGAGGCTTGGATTAGTTACTCCAAATGTTTAGTATGAAATGCATTCAGCTGAAGGATGTACAATTCAAATGATGGAGAATCACAGAATCCCAGGTTGGAAAAGACCTCAAGGATCATCAGGTCCAAACTTTCTTGGCAAAAGCACTGCTTAGACAAGATGGCCCAAGCACAAAAAGAAGTTACTACTCATGAGTTAGGAGTGTTAGTCTAAGGATTTTGTCTCAAGGAAAGAATGGTTCATCCTGTGGGTTCCCACCTACTGCCTCACCTTCAAAACTGCACCTAACGTGTGGGAAAGGTGAGACTGTGCAAGGACACCCTCAAAAAAGCATGTGAGGAATGTGCTATTCAAGAGGACACTGATAACAACATGGAAATTTTGAACCTCATATGACATCAGCAACTTTAAGTAAGAAGTGCAACCGGGAAGGAAGGAGGAGATCCCTGCCTCCAGAAAGTGATTTTATTTGTTTGAAAATAAATGTCAGGCAGAATTCCGGCACCGTGTAATCAACTGCCAACACTCCTCCTCTCCTTGTTTCCACTTAATGAGCACCTAGTTCATGGAAAAACTTTGGGCAATTTTTTTCCTGATAATGTTGCATGTTTTGCTTTCCATGCTTTCTGTGCCAGAGCTTTGTCATTTTCCATGAGGTCTGATTCTTTTTAGTACCAATTTGTTGCTTTACCAGGAATTTTAAGCATCACTTCCTTCTGAGCTAATGGGTGTCAGGAATGAAGGCTTGTGATCAGATGTAAGTTGTGTAGATGAAGTTGTACAAGAGCATTCACAACTGACAGCTCTGACTAAAGCCTCTTGAAGGTGGTTTGGGAATGAAAAAAACAAAGTGTGTGTAAAGAAACTAATGGAAAGCCCCCATGGAAGCTGGTTTTACCAGAGGAGCAGAAAAACAACCCTAAGGGATTACAAAAGCACAAGAAACAAAACCCAAGGGCAATACTGCAGGAAAAACCCAAGGTCCAGAAAACAATAACTGTGTTATCCACTAGGAATGTTTTACGTGGGATTTCCAGTGGGTGTAAAATTCCATTGTGAAAAAGCACCTGCTGTAGTTTCTCTGACATCATTGGTCCTGATAAGAGCTCAGTAGAGAGCAATGGCTCTTCCCACCTCAACACTGCCTCTTCTCTCGCCAGAGAGAGATTTGAGACCAGTTTGAACAGAAAACGGTGCCAGAAGGGAATTTTGAGAGGCCACCTGGTCTAGATCCCACCTGCACTGCGGGGTCAGTTCGGCCTGTCTTTCTTGATTTTCCAAAACTGCACTGGTAGCTCAGACCCAGGTAATCATGAGCACTTCTAGAAACCATGACTAACCCAACAGTCTCATGCCCAGCTAAAACATCATCACAGAGGAGACTCACTAGATTGTGATCTGTATGTGTAACAGCAGATCCTTTCCCTAAACAAACAGATGGACATGCTGGATGTGTCAGCAGTACAGAAGTGGGATCTTAACAAAGAAAATACTAACAATAGATCAATTGGGAACAAAACCATCCTACAGCACTGGATATCAGGTCCACTCTTTTATGATGAGTTGATTTCAGTTCAGAACAGGAAGGATGGTTGTGGGCACAGACCCCAAACAGCCTCTGCTTGCTTCACCTTCACTAGACGCTACAGGCTACAGCATGGACTAAGATGTTGGACTTAACATGAAGCTGTGTCTGATTTATCCTGGTATTTTTCCCCTGGTTCTGTGGGACGGGATGTCCTGGGAATGGGATAAGCTCTGACATCAGCACGCCTGAGACACAGACCGCCAGACCACAAGTCACTGCTCTCTCGTGCGAGGATGGGATCGGATTGGATTAGGGGTACTGGCCAAAATGCTGTAACTCAGTTACTCTCTGTCTTTACAGAGTTCCAAATGAAGATGGGACTGCCAGCACACAGACAGCACTGAGATTCACAGAGATTCTAAAAGCCTTAGAAGTGGTTTTTTAGCTCTTGCCTCCTGTTGCTACAAGATAATAAATCTTTGCATAGGAAATTCCAGACGGGTGAGAAAAATGTAATCATCTGCCAATGTTCAAATAAGGCAAGTGGAATCTCTGCTGAGGGAGGTTATTAGACACTTACCTTTATCGCATGTGTAGCACCGTAACAGGGATTACTAAATGCAGATGATGAATCTGTTCACCTTGGGAAGACAAAGCAGCTCTTCAGAGGAATACATTTCTGTGAGCTGGCACGGGCAAAATAGGTCCAAAGCAAATGTATCAAAAATCTGAAAACCTGATTTCATTTGAACTACTCAGAAATGCCCTTGCTTTGGTTGAGGTCTGGCAGGGAGGTCATTTGCAATGCAAAAGCATTTTAAATGAGTCTGTGCTTCCTGTAAGCATAAAAAATGTGATAAATTATTAAATTTCTGATCAAAATATAAAAAGTGTCCTGTCTGGTAGCTGCTGGGATACCACTCTGGAAGCTCACTCTGAATTACAGTGCACTTTTCACTCTCAGTTTCAGAGGAATCCTCCCTGGTTTGTTGTGGCCATCACAGCGTGCTCATACGTACCTACCACAGCTCAGACATGTCTCTGGGAGAAAGGCTCGCCCACGCCTGAGACCTTGGAATCCTAAGGTAAAAATATTTGCTTTAATTTAAGACTCCCCTGCTGTTATGGGCCACAAAGCAGTCTGTGTCTAGGAATTGTTTTTCCCTTCCTGCTCTCCCAGGGAATAGGGAGATCAAGAGATCTGAAAAGAATATGTGGAAAGCTTGGAAAACCCCTGCTATCCCACAACACAGACATTTCAAGCTACTTGACTAAAGTGCTTTGTCTCTCAGCAATGTACTTTTGTTCACTAGTTACTGTTCTACATCTTAATTGTCAATACCAACCTGCCAACCAAAACAGCCAGGGCTACAAAGTCACCTTAAAAACAGTCAGGCTTTTCAACACAGCCCAGTGAGAGAGATTTTCCTGACAATCATCGGCCACTGGGTCTCCAAAACTTTTGTACTCTCGAAAATCTCAGCCCTACATCACATGCAGCACCCAGAGAACGTGCCACTTCCTACAGCGGGCGAGTGAGCTCGAGGGATCCTCCACATTCAGAGAGCACACCAAGAAACCTGACTGCGTCAGGAGCTCTGAAGGAGCCTTACTTCTCTTACGTAAGGAAAAGCAAGATTCTGCTTTCCACTTTGCAACTATTTCCACTGACTTCATGTGCTTAATGACACAGTCCAGCTGTTCTTGTGCTCTGACCCAATGTGAGTGAATCAATGTCCTCTCTCCAACAAAAATCTGCAATAAATTGCATGCAGAAAATTCAGCACAAAGTTCTTTGACACACTCCAACTCACAGACTTTAAACAAATACTGCTGCCGTGCTCAAGTACAGCTTGATTAATGACCCCTTCATTATGTGAGCAAACAGCACCAGGAGTAACTGAAACAGGCGAGGAGCAATACCCACTGCCAAACCACCATCAAATTCATGCAAAATGACATATTCAGGGAAATGGCAGGGATAAATCAGCAGATCAAGCTGAGGTGACGTAAGAACTGAGCACTGTTTGACTTTGAGTGCTGCCTTTCTGTTCTTACATTTTAAAAAAACAGAAGGCTAAGTACTGTTATTCCAAAACATTACTTGCTTCAGCCACAGAAGTTCAAAGAGGAAGGAAGCTTTATTGCATCCTGATTTCTCCCTGCCTACAGGTTCTGCTTTCGGCCTAGAAAGATCACAGAAAGGGCCTTGATTCATTCCAGTTACAGAAGATCCCAATTACTCTTAGGATTAAAGAGAATGCACAGAGAGATTGGCAGTCAGAGCAGGGCAGTGCTTCTGGAGTCCGTGTCCCCGGTAGGAATATCCATATTAACCAGCACACAACTGTGCAGTTGGATTTGATGGTCTCCGAGGTCTTTTCCAACTTCAGCGATTCCACGATCCTGTGACCACTGTGCAGTTGCTGGCTTCCATGTGTGCATCCACCACAGGCCAGTTACAAGTCACCATGCCGACTGAAAATCAAGTTCTAATCAACACTGTCTCTCCCCACTACAAAAACAGCAGCATAACAGGGCCAGTAACACCCTGCAGTCACCGTGGGGCTGGAGCAGCAAGGGATCTTCTCAGTTAGGAGGGACAGCCATTCCCCAGGCTGTTCCTCCCCTCCCACATTCACCTACAGTTCCTTCAGGAGTTCCTTCATGTCACTGGCCTCCAGCCTGTTAGACTAACAAATCAGGAATCACAAAGTAAAACAGTAGAAAACTAAGTCCTTTGCATCTGCAACAATGTGTGTAGGTTGCTACATAGGACGCTCTTAGGTCAAAGACTTAACACTCACTGTAAGAGATTCCCACCCCCCACCCAGTTGGAATCCTCAGCTCATGTTTTTTAGACGCAGAAAGAGATATTTGTCTCCAAACTTAGGAAAGAATCAGGCATAATAGGAATCCAGTGGATCACTTTCTTTAAAGGGAACACAAAACTGTGTGGAAAAAGACTGTCCGTTCCTTGGCTGCCTTGGAATTCCTTACGTGATGTCCTTCTTTCTTGGGGGGCGGTGGATATTCCTCACCACGCACTTCACCATCCATTCAATCCCTTCGTTCACCCCTTTGCTAAGGAAATAAGATAAGCAGACAAGGTTTTAAAATAAAGCAACAAGAAGCAAACATGGTTCAGGAAAGCTCTGAGCCCATACAGGAGGAAGGGAAGGGTTGGGCCCTGCAGTTATTTATTGGCATTACGGTGTTACTTCTCACACAGGCAAACAATATGGATCTGATTTCTTCTAACTCAGCATATAAACTCCATCCATTTTTCTGGTGTCTGTACATGTCTACATCCAATTTAGTCACCAACTCCGTGGAAACTTTGGGATGAACAAGCATCAAGCACACCTGACAGCTGGTTTGAGGTTATTTTGCCACAAACCTCAAATTAGTTGCAGCAGATCTTGCAGCCCTGATCCCATCTGTGCTGGGGCTGCCAAGCAAGTCACCACCTCGCTAGTCTGCACAGCTCCCCAGCCAGGACTTCCATAAGTTAGTTATTATTTTAGTGCATGCTCAGATTGAAATTTCAAAAGGAAATTCTACACAGATCAAAACTAGAAGTGTTTGAAAAGGTTGTTTTTCATAAGGTTATTATCTAATACTTCTCTTTCAGGCAGTGCTTAACCGTCGTTCTTGTGGTCACTCATCTGCTTAATGGCATATGATTCATAGCAATGCAGACAACAGACTTTTCTCATGGTTTAAGAGGTTTTCGTTATCCTTTGCAGTAGCTCGTATGATAACACAGATCTCTTGCTAGATTTAAAAAAGAAGTCTCAAAGCTCTGAATTCAGCACAGGCAGTAATTCAGCCAGGATTGTTTCCTCCATCTGGAGCAGAACTTTTGACTTAGGACAAACAGCACTTTCCACTCAAAGAACTGAAAGTGTAACCAAAGTATTGCAAGACTCAAGTGCAGTAGTGAAGCTGACATATCAAGAATGTAGTGGGTTGGTCAAGGTCAGGGCATGCAGCTGTGCACGCCCAGATTTTCATCTGTTTTAGTCATCAAATTTTAAACCACAGGCTTAAATTCTATGTAAGAACACTCTTGGAGACTATTACATTATCTACATCACAAAGCTCATCTGCATGCCAAAGAATACGAAAGCAGAAGCACAATTACAGCAGCAGCAGCAAAGCACCACCCATTTCTCTGACAGTGGCATCAACAGCTGCATTTTCAGCTGATTTCTAACCTAAAAGCCAGGAGCTGCAACAAGCCAGCATCTGCAGGGATGATTGTGTGTGGAAAAGGATGATACAGGACAACAGATACGCCTCCAAGACCTGTTGCTCTCAGCCAGCAGTACGTTTCCTTCAGGTTTGACAGGCAGGGTTTACAGATGAAGTTACTCACCTGGTGCACATCCAAGGTTCACAAACAAGTCAGTGCTGGGAGGAAGCCCAGCTCCCTTTCAGGGGTTAGTAAATCCTGTAATGCTGCTCTGTGTGTGACACCCCACAGTTGCTCAGTTAACTAAAACTCCACCCATTCTCATACTCACCCAGTAAGGGCTGAGCAGGCTTGAGTCAGGCAGTCTCTCCTCCCAATTTTGTTAATGCAGTCACTAAATGCTGTCTTGATGTCAGGTATTGACAGACACGTCTGCAAAGGGAACCAAAGAACTTGCTTTCTGTGCTGCAAGAGACGGTGATCTTCTTCCACAATTAATCCTACCATGTCTGTAGCCTTGCTTCACTCAGGATGGCAACACTGTGAGGTTAAATCCCCTCACCCACCAACACAGCAAATTCACCTCTTTACATTCCAAAGAAATGAACATGTTCTTTTTTTCACCAAAGAGAATGCTCTTTGCAGTCAGTACACATACAGTGCCACACCTCCCTGATCCTTAATTTGTGCACTTCTAAGCAAATAGAGTCCTGACAATGAGAACAACCTCCACCTCCTCAGGATAGTCCTTCCAGCCTGCCCCATCATCATATACAGCTTCTGTCTACCAGGTCACTACAAGAGCTTTACTATTTACAAAGGCTTTTGAAAGTCTGTACCTGCCACAAGCCCGGCTGGCTCTTTGCCAGCAGCCTGGGCACTCTCACAAAATGCCTTGGCTGTGGGTTTTTTTAAGTTCTTAACACATTCCTTGTTATTACAGGCATGGCCACCGTGCACTTGTCTGTTTGCTTCCAGAAAAATGCCAGCAGCAGGGAATGCAGCACATTTTCTCGTGCTTGATGTCACTGTGCCCTTGACTTTCAGCAGGTCTTGCACTCCTGTGAGGCTGCCAGGAAGCTGCTGGGAAGCGGCTTTACAACACAAATCATAAACCCCCTGATAAACCAGTGCATTACGTTCCTGATACAAATCACAATGTTACCACAAAAATCTTATTCTTAGAGCTACAAACAGCAAAAGCAAACCTGCTCTGCTGAAGTCTGGACTTGCACCTCCCTGAGCTCAGGAAACAGCTAAAGGAGAAATCACCAGCCTTCAGATCCTTCCTGATCTCAGTGCTCACTTTTTCCTCAGAAGGCCTGGATAAGCCATTTAAACACTTCAGCTGGCCATGACCCCACCTTTCCTCCTCTCTCTGCAAAAACGTTCTGGACTTCAATGAGGCTCAAATATGTGTTTTGAGCCACCAGTGAGGCCCAAATACGTGTCCTGGACAAGTGTTTACACAAATGCCAAATTGGACCCTTGTGAGTCCTGAGGATCAGCCAAGTGGATTTAAACACCGAGAGAACAGAAATATGGAAATTATTGATACCAGCCATCCATTTTGCAAAACACTGATTCTGGAGAAATTAAATACAGGAAACTTTTGTGGAGATAACCATACAAGTAAGCAGGTTTCATTGCTTATAAATAAGAAGGGTTCTTAAGAAATGTCTTGAGAGGAGTTTAACAACACCCAATTCACCCAGTGCCCTCGACTCCATTAGTTGTGCAACTTTCAATGAGTGTACTTTCTTATGACCTCAAGCTGCATTTTGAACTTGCCCTTTCAATGAATGGCCTGGAAACTGTATCCAGAAATGTTACTGAAATCACTGCACCAAATCCATAACAATTTAGTTCAGGATTTCTGCCAAGTGAGAAACGTGCAGCTCATACAGATGAGCTGTCAGCCACAGGGTAAATAGTTAATTAAAAACTCCCCAAATAGTAACTTCAGAGGAAGTCAGACTGGAGCTGGGAGTTGGAATTTATACCAGTAGGTCTGGAAGATGGGCAAGAGATAGCAACCAAACAACCATTCTTTATGGGTTTGTAGATGTCCTTTAGTCTGGTATGACGTTCACTGCCCAGGAGGTCCAAATGCCTCCTGGTTTAAGCCAGTCTGGACAAGTCAATTACTCAACAAATGACAAAGAGGAAGAGCTGTGTGTCAGTAGTTGGAACTATATTTTAATTCTGTTATTTCTTTTCAGTCAATGAGACCTGACAGCAGGAAAGTTAAACCTCAGGGCAGCTGAAATTGAGCAAAAGTTTCTTGAAATACACTTTAAACATCTCACAGTTTAGTATAATTTTATAACTTCCCTTTTTCTGAACTATGATATATATTTAAATATTTTAAAAATAAATCTGAAAATATTCAAGGTAGGAAATAACAGAGAGCGCAGCCATGCAGTCCTTGATATCTACTTGCACATGCAAAGCAATCAGGCAGTGAACTCCCCCAAACCAGTCATGAGAGCAGCACACCTGCCCATACTCTGCAGCACAGAGAACCCACATCCTTCACCTCACCCATTCTTGAAGCCTTTGAGAATCCACTTTTCCCAGTGCAGCCTACAATTATAGCCATTTTTCCTCCCAGTATAACCCACTGTGATCAGCTCCCTTTCCCGCTCTCTGGGATAACCACGTGTTCCACAGAGCTGTCCAGCCATGGCTCTCCACGGAAACTTGCATCAGAGTTTTGCTTCGGAGGAGATTTTGCACCTTTCACATTGTTCCAGCAGGGTGCCACTGCATCACAACACCACTCCTGTTCCGGGGAATAACTCTTTCCCCTCAGGATGACGTAGAGCAGCACACCAGAGGGATAACACCAAACTATCAGTGCGGAGATGTCTTGCTTTAGTGTTTGAGGGGAAGCCATGACCGGGAATCTCATCTTGCGGCAGAGGATGAGGCAGATTATCCGTCAGATTAACCAGCAAGGGGCACCTGAGCTTCTCATGCTCAGGGGAAAATGTCAGCTGTGGCCTCCAAGTTCCCCTTGCCTCTCCAGACAGACCTCCCCAGCCACACCACAAAATGTTTGTTTACAGATGTGTTTTGTTTTGTGAAACCACAAAACCCAAAGGCAAACGGAAACTGGACCTGTGATCACACAAACAGTGCCCACTACAATAACACAACTCATGGTGACCTTTCAGGAGCCATGGTATCCATCCACCAGTTCAGAGGAACCTCACACAACACATGACAAACCATATTTCCATCTCAATTTCCCCAAAATAACACTGTAAAACACCTTCTCACGAAGGCCCTTCAAGGCATAATGTAGCCAGGACTAAAACAAATTCCTTTCATGAACTGGGTTCAGAACGCAGCACCCAAATTAAGGCTCAACAATGGCTCACCCAAAACTCTCTCAAGCAGCAAGGCAAGTTTTAGTCAGAAAAGGTTACATTGTAGAGTCTCTATCAATTCACCAGATCCAGTGCAGCAAAGACAATGCTGCTGTTTGGTCTCCTGTCAGAATAAAACCTTGCAGGATAAAACCTCAAGTATAGGCTCTTCAGTCATCTCAAGAGTAATCAATCACCAGAATGGAACTAAAAGAGAAACTACAGAAAGGTGAATCACCTAGTAAAACTATTCCATAAAAAGTCTGACCAACCTGACTGGTTCTGGGCTACCTTTTTTACAAGCTTATTTTGAATTAAAACTTAAGCTTGTTTAGATTTAAACAAGTCACAGTATAGCCTCAAATTAAACAAGCTTATTTAAAATAAAACTAACTTTAGAGGGGAGCTCTGGTATGTCTTCAGTTGGAAATTGGAATGGCTCTCATGCAGAAGTCCTGTTTATAACAGCTATGTGGAAATGAGCATTCTGCTACTCACCATGACTCCTTGCATTTTCCAAAGACATAAGGAGGCTTTTCAGCATTCTGGAGATTTCAAATCAGATTTCCAGAATTTATCTTTAGGTTAGGATGGCAAAACTTCCTTCCAAAGGCATTATGCAACACCTGGCTATTTTCAGATGCTATTTGTTTCCAGCTCAGGTTTTCCAGTACTTTTAACAGTATTCCATAACAAGCCATTCTACCCTCAAGCTGTAACAGTTCATTGCACAGCTCAGAAATACAGACCTTGTATAAACCTTTAAACAGCTGCATTCACATCAAATGGCAAATACCAATTCTTACTTTTTTTTCTGCAGTAAGACATATTTTCAAAGGTGGCATTCTGTGTTGAAAGGCAGTCCACGGGAATTATTATATAGTAGACATTTAACTCCCCTACAAAGGAATAGTTCCTTTAAAAACCAAAACCAACTCCTTCCACAACACACATCTGTCTCAGTCTTTTAATTAATTATAAGATGATGCAGTTTTGAAGCCCCTGCTGAACGTAGAGCATTCTCCTGGTACAAAATATCTCATTCAGTATTGTTACAATCTTAGAATTGCTGTTTTGCAGCCTGTGACTGTATTTCTTCCCCTGATATGATCAAATACCACTTGTGCTTGGCAGTGTGAGAGGACACAATGAACCCTGGGGCACTGGTGCCTGTTCACAGAATTGTTACACTTCAGGTAGTTTCAAGCATTGAGTCAGAGCTTCTGTTACCTTACTCTGAGGTATGTAAAAGAACCCTTTAAACTTAAAAAAAAACACCCAAAAACCATAAAACTTAAAAAACATACCCAACTACTTCTATGCCTAGGTAATCTCTTAGATAACCTTATGATCATGCAAAAAACAATCTGTCATGTACACGTGAAGTGTAACCAAACCCTCCTGTAAAGCCAAAGTGATTTCTATGGGAGTCTCGAGTATTTCACACAAGTGCAATCCGTCGGACTACTGTAAAGTCCAAAGGAAGAAGGTGAGAAGTACTGGCATACTTTGGAACAGACACTGATCCCAACTGCCAGGGCCGGTGCTCCAAATCCTACTGGAAGCCTCTGGCTCCCTCTAGAGATGAGTCACTGGAGCTGCAGTCCTGGAATTCCAAGAACAACCCAGGGGAAAGCAGGAGAAACACGTGGAAAACACCATGACCACTTTGGGCACTCTCTTCCCTTATTTCCATGCCTGGGGAGATGAGGATGGCCCTGGATGTGTCACCTAAACACTGTACCACCCACGAGTCTGGCAAACCCAAACCAAGACCTTTGCAGTTCTGAATATGCTGGAAGGAATTTAAATTATATTACCAGAAAAGAGTTTTCCTTGCCGTTTACTGCAGCCTAAACAAAGTAATAAACATTTTTATTTTCTGAATAAACAGGAAAAACCAGTATCAATATAGCCAGTCACGGTCTGTTTACACAAAGGGTTCACAACTATGTGCCGGTAGGAAGCTCATTTATACCACTGGGAAAAAAACTCAACTAAATTCAAGCCAGTTATCCGCTGTGGTGGGAAAATGCCATAGGATCAGCCCAGGAATGTAGATCAAATTTAACCTGAATGCAGAGCTCACCTTCCCAAGGCTTATTTGCTCATTTATGAAAATCTGCAAGAATCTTACCTCTACATCCTGCTTGTTGGCCAACACCAGAATGGGAACCCCTTCCAGAGCTTCGCTGGTAATCATCTTCTCTACAAAGCACAGAAATAAAACCAGAGGTTTAGCCAGTTCTGGAAGCTGTACAATCGCATGGCACAGACTATCTGGACAGAGGGATGAAGCAAGAGGCTCTTTCTGGCATTACAGTTCCATTGGATACAACCTTTTGGGTCTATTTTCTTCACACTGTACTCACCAAAAGCTCTTTTAGACTCTGAGAGCCTCTCCTCGTCCGTGGAGTCAATAACATAGATCACCCCGTGAGATTCAGCATAGTACTGAAAGGAGAACACAGATATTGCTGTCGATCCACTGGGACCATTTGTTCCTCTTCCTGATTTTATTTTAATTTGGTAAAATTTTGGTACACATGGAAGAGATCAACCATTTAGAGGCAGCTGTCTGGAGAGAATGGAGGCACACAGAATGTTGTGTTTGCAGGTCTGCTCAACACATCAGGTGAAAAAGCTCACCTGTGTCCCCCCAAAGCTTATCTCTGAGGCACAACCGCTGGAGGTGGGTTGGTAATTGCTGTCTGTAAGCAATAATGCAAATAATAAGCATAATCTTTGCTCATCTTGCACAGATATAGTTGAATCTCTGGATGCTAAATACTGGGGTTACTAATAAGTCTGTGTGATTACCAAATGATTGTACAGGTTCAGTTCTAATACAGACAAAATCATTTCCAAAAGGAAACACGGAATGGTTTGGGTCGGAAGGGATCTTAAAGCTCATCCAATTCCAACCCCCTGCCATGGGAAGGGACACCTTCCACTAGTTTGCTTCAAGCCCCATCCAACCTGGCCTTGAACATTTCCAGGGATGGGGCAGCCACAGCTTCTCTGGGCAAGTTGTGTAAACAATATAAATTAAGATAAAATAAACCCACATCTCTAACCTTGTCCCAAAGCGACTGCAGTTCCTCCTGCCCGCCAAGATCCCAGAACATCAGCCGAGTTTTGCCCACATCAATAGTACCAACTAGAGGGAAAGAAGAGAAGACAATCCAGTGAAAACCAAAGGTGGTGTTGTAAAGCACAAACACCTGCACACCCCACTCAGGAATCTGGGGCAGGACAGGCCTGTAGGGGAACGAATCACGGGAAGTGGTTACTTGCAAATGCAGTGACCACAAAAATAGAGTCATGCCATGCAAATAATACCAAGATCGGACCAAGGAATGAACTTCAGTGACATTTAGCTTGAGCACAGCACTGAAACAGGATACTTGAGGTTTTAACACCTCAGGGTGTTTTCCTCCTGGGCAGTTGGAAGATACAATCTCTGCTTCCAGGAACTATTCTGCCCTTGCCCATTCTTAAATCTCTCAAACAAGAACCAGCTTTGTCTAACTGTGCAGGAAAGCTGAAAGAATTCCAAACATATTTACTTACTGTTTAAGCCTACAGTGGTTGTGATTTTGGATAAACTCATCCCTTTGTAGTTCTTATTAAATCGAGTTTTAGTTTGTTCAAGGAAGGTCTGAAAAGGAGTAAGACAAAGAATTTACTGCCAAATATTTTACTTGCTGGGGCAATCCTAACCCAAACCTGCCTTTTCATTTCTGCAGAATCCCGCTAGAGCAGATACTGACCTACCTAGTTTTGGACAAACCATTCTCCTTGCTCCCTACTTTAGCATGGAAAGAAGGGATCATAGGTGATTATGGGATTACCAAAGCCTCAGCAACATCCCTGAAAGCTTGTGCTAAATTTAAGTAATGGGGAAAACTTGATGGTTTGGTGTGACAGCACTAAAATAACTCATGATACAGCGAAGAAAGATTGACCTGTGATGGAAGACTTATCTCTGGATGATATTTAGGATTGTGTGTGCCCTCCACAGGGTGATAAACAGCACTTACAGTTTTACCAGCATTGTCCAAACCCAGGATCAGGACACAGTATTCATCCCTCTGGAACATGTACTTATAGAGCCCTGACAGCAGCGTATACATCCTGCTCCTGCAACAAATGCCAGGAAATCATTAACCAACAGGTCACTCCCGAAAGCCTCTCATTCCACAACACGAGTTTTCCCCAACCCTAGACAAATAAATGACATTGCTCTTTTATCAGTAACTCTTACATGGAGGCAATCCCAGGAAAAATCACAGATTCAAGAGAGACCATGAAAATAACTGAAGGTCGAATTTTCAAATGGACACAAGTGAAGGATTATCTTCCAAAAAACTGAACCTCTGTGTCTGCACCTGCTGCAAACTCACTCCCTGTTTGACAACTTTACTTAAAGGGGAGCTAAGGAAGAGCTAGAACACCCCTTGCAGTAAATATAAGACCCATAGAAAATGAAATGAACTTTATACAAATATGCAGAGCAGATATTTTGAGCAAGAATGTACAGGCCACTCTCCCCTCCTTGTTCACGATCCCTATAAAAACATCTTGGGGTTTTTATTGGCTGCACTGAGTGCAGAGTGTCCTAAAGGCACATAAACCCCCCTCTTAATTTCAGCTTTGTCCAGCAACAACCTTATGTTGTGGTATCCACCAAACAATATTTTGTCATCTCACAGTCCATGAGGACCAGACATGTGAGTTGCCCACCAAAAAAAACATGCCTAAGAACCAGAGTGACATCAGCACCTGCAGAAGCCCATCCTTTTGTCTTTTTCGTTGCTGGATTTGCACACACAAGGCAGAGAAGCTTTGCAGGAAGCACTGGCAGCAAGTGCTGCCACTGACTCACATGCCATTGCAACAGCTCCTTTGTTCAAACACAGACAAAGGGAACCTCGAGGCAGACACTTTGAGAAGCAGCTGCCTCTGAGCAAGTGTGTGGTTAAACGATCACTTTGAAGTCAAACACCTTCACCCAGAGGGAAATAGAAGCGCTCCAGAGCAGGAGTCAGGGGGTTCACGGTAAGGGAGGACAAGGCACCCCAGAGCGTGCGGGTTTCATCCCCACAGACCCTTCTCCTCCAGCTGTGCGANACTCACCCGCTGCCGGAGGAGCCGCCGCTGCCGCCGCCTCCCCTCACGGCCGCCTCGCTCCGCCAGCCGCCGCCGTTCCGCGCGAAGGGCTCTGGGAAATGTAGTCCTGGCGCGGCCGTCGCTGCTGCGTGGGGCGGCGCTTTGGACTACAACTCCCATGACGCCCAGCGGCGCGGCCGCCGCCACCACCGGCGCTGGGAGAGGTGACGCGATGGCGCGCGCAGGCGGAAGTGGAGGGCACTGAGTGCGGAAGTGGAGGGTGTCATGGCGGCCGCTGGCGGGGGCCGGGGTGGC
>VWZF01006030.1:58832-77189 GCA_013396755.1 Sclerurus mexicanus | reverse complement strand
GCCTAAGAACCAGAGTGACATCAGCACCTGCAGAAGCCCATCCTTTTGTCTTTTTCGTTGCTGGATTTGCACACACAAGGCAGAGAAGCTTTGCAGGAAGCACTGGCAGCAAGTGCTGCCACTGACTCACATGCCATTGCAACAGCTCCTTTGTTCAAACACAGACAAAGGGAACCTCGAGGCAGACACTTTGAGAAGCAGCTGCCTCTGAGCAAGTGTGTGGTTAAACGATCACTTTGAAGTCAAACACCTTCACCCAGAGGGAAATAGAAGCGCTCCAGAGCAGGAGTCAGGGGGTTCACGGTAAGGGAGGACAAGGCACCCCAGAGCGTGCGGGTTTCATCCCCACAGACCCTTCTCCTCCAGCTGTGCGAGGGGGGGGCTCCCGCCGTCCCCGTGGGGGGAAACCCCCGGCCCGCTCCCCTTTCGGGACAGCGACTGTCCCCGGGCGTGCCCGACCGCCGGCCCGCTGCTCCGTGACCTGGGGCATCCCTCCAGACCCCAGAGATCCCGCTCCTCAGGGGGCCACGGGCCCTCACCGCCATCTCCCGCTCACGGCCCAGCGCCGGGTCCCGGCCCGGCAGGTCGGCCCCCGAGCGCAGCCGTGCCCCAGCCCCGGTTCCGGACGCTGCCGCTGCCTCCCCCCCGGGCCGGCGGGCAGGCGGACAGGGCCCAGCGCCCCAGGCNCGGTCCTGGCGGTCGTGAAGGTGCTGCAGCCCCACGCAGTGCCCCACTGCGAGAGGCGCGGAGCCGTGCGCGGGCTCGGGCGGCGCCGTGGCTGGGGCAGGGCAGGGCCAGGCCCGGTCTCTCTCCGCGGGCTCTCCCGGTCGCCCGTTTCCAGCAGGACCATCGCCCTGGTGAATTGCGAGGGGAGGAGCGGGACGGCGGGATGGATGGTGTGTTCTGCCGAGCTGTTATCCAGAAAGTTCCGAAGTGAAGGCTGAATGTGTTGTGAGTTCCCGGAAAGGCCGCTGGGAAAGGCGCCTTCGTTGCGGCGGTGATGGATGAAGAGAGTCTGGAAGCGGCGATCCAGACCTACAACGCCCAGCTGGAGCAGGTGGAGCTGGCGCTGGGCGCCGGCCAGGACCCGTCGCAGCACTCGGACCTGGTGCAGCTGCAGGAGGATCTGAAGCAGCTGATAGAACTGACCGAGTCCAGCCTGGTGGCCGTGAAAAAGAGCAAACTCCTGGCCACTTTGGACACAAATGCCTCCTCCTCCTCCTTCCCAGCAGGTCTCCCAGGGCAGGATTCCCACACGGAGAGCTCTGCCCAGGACGAGGAATATGCTGCTTTTAAGGAAGCCATTGCTGAGCTTGGGACAGATGAGGAGGCTCCAGGAAATAACAGCGAGATCTCATCGGAGAGAGGAGAGAGTGGAGATAAAAACGAATCCAAGTGCAGTGAAGAGGAGGAGTCAGAGAGAGAGGAGGAGGAGGAGCTGAGTGGGATGAAGGTTAAAGCCCCGTACTACAGTTCCTGGGGGACCCTGGAGTACCACAATGCCATGATTGTGGGGACAGAGGAGCTGGAGGATGGCAGTGCAGGGGTCAGGGTGCTGTACCTGTACCCAACTCACAAGTCCCTGAAGCCATGCCCGTTCTTCCTGGATGACAAGTGCAGATTTCAGGAGAACTGTCGGTAAAGAGGGGGGGATTGGGAGGGATAAACCTCCTCCTGAAGTGCCCTGCGTGGCTCTTTTACCTAGTGAAATTGTGCCTTTTACGTTTGTCAGATGTGCTGTGGTGAGCAGCAGTTGTGGCCGTTTCCTTTAGCTAACGCAGAGATGAAATGGAAAATCCCATGGGAAAGCTGCAGAGTTATTGCATAATTGGATACATTAATAACCAATTAATGTTTTAAAATAAAAACACCAGAGCTGGCATGGATGGTACACGTGTTCCATTTGCCCAGGGAGGTTGTAGAGGCTCCATTTTTGGGGATCTTCACCAGGGAAGGCCTGGAGCAGCCTGAGGGGACAGTGAAGGTGGCTGGGCTGGAGCCCTGCCCGTCTCTAATCCTCTTTATCTCCAGGAACATGAGCTTTTTTCCTGAGTGTGTCACTGGCAAGGAAGTTTAATTCTCCAGGGTGGGATACATTCTTTGTTATGTGGCATAAGTAACATGAATAACCTGTGTAATTGCAGCAGCACCTGGTCAAACCTTCCTAATTATCAGGGAAGGTTCACCACCCCTGACATTTCCTTTAGGAAGGGGGTTTTATTTAAAAACTCCTGTTCCTCCTTCCCTGCAGGTTTTCCCATGGCCAGGTGGTGTCTGTGGAGGAGCTCCAGCCTTTCCAGGAGCCCGACCTGAGCTCGCTGGGGGTGGGCTCAGCCTGCCTGGCAAAGCACAGCGACGGGATATGGTACACGGCCAAAATCACTGGTGAGGGGGCTGTCCTAGGGCTCTGGGGGAAGGTGGAGGCTGACGGTTCCGTGGATATAAAACTCGTGGTTAATTATAGGAAAATGTTAACTATGTGGCTGCAGCTCTGAGCTCAAAATCCTGGCACAGCTGAGGAAATAGTCTGAATTTTGTCAGGCTTGGGGAGAGAATTGTTTGGGAAACAGGAGACATGAAGAGCAGGAACGTGGAAAGGAAATTAGTACGAGGTTATTAACAGCTCTGAAATGGAAGAGGCAGGTACTGCAGGAATTTGCATACATATTAGGTGAGAATTGCAATTATCTGCTCTTGTTTAAACAAAAACCAGAGGAGCTGGCCCTGCCCAGCAGCTGCTGATACAGGCTTCCCCTTGTCCTGGGAAGAGGGAGGGTTTATTCCCTCTTTCCATCTTTCCTTTAACTATTAGTAACTCAGAGGTGATCAAGTGTAACTTCTCTTTAATTCCATTTCTCAACAGCCCATCTCTCTTCACTTACAGAAATAAACCTTTACTTATCAACACAGACATTGTGGAAATGGCTTTTCATTGCAGTGGGTGCTTCTCCTTCCCAGACAGAAATAAAAAGCACAAATTAAGCCCGGAATTTTTAAAAACGTGTTCCTTGGGCCTTTCCTTGCTCCTGTGTTGTTCTGCTGGAGCTGAATCTGGTTTAGCCCCTGTGTGCTGGGGACTGACTGTAACTCCTGTCCTTGCTGTTCCTTGTGCAGATGTGGACAGTGGCTACTACACAGTGAAGTTTGACTCCCTGCTGCTCAAGGAGGCTGTGGTGGAAGGGGACAGTGTCATTCCCCCACTGAGAAGTGAAGATGCTGCTGAGTCTGACGAGTCTGATGAGGACAATGTTGATGATTCTGGTTATGCCAAAGGTAAGAGAGAGGGGAGGGCACGAGCAAAAGCTTCTGCTCTCGAGCTGCCTTTCTCTGGGACTGGATGGCTGTCCTGGAGCTCTCAGTGTCTCACCTCTGCTGAAAGAGCAGTTAATCTCTTTATGTGTTCCTGAAAGATAGAGAACGATAAGTAACTGTTACACTACAACTGTAAACTGAAATCTTTGTTCTACGCAAATCACTTGGCTAATGAAGGCTGGAGGTTTCCATGAGAACTTCCCACATGTGGAAAAAGAGGATGTGATGTCTTAGAGTTCCAAGCTCAGAGCCTGTTTCTTATATTGCTGCCTGAATTGAGCTAATAAGATTCCCTTATCCCTGGGATCTCCATGCAGCTCTGTGACCCAGGAGTGCAAGATCTCAGTAACTGAATTTTGGGTCCTTCCGAGTGCCTTCTTGGAGGTTACACGAGCAGCACTGTCCATGTGCTGGTGCCACAGCTGTGTCACAGGGACAAAGTTGTGTCCTAAAGCTCTTAACATTTAACCTAACACAGGTTACTAGCTCCTAATACAGAATTAACATTGTGGCCTAGAGGAGCCTCATACCAGAGACAGGAACTGGAGGCACAGCATAAGTATTACGTGCCACTGTGCCGAATTTTACTCTGATGTGTATGTCAGTCTGTGTCACCATCCTAGAAGGAAGGAAAGGAAGCATAAAACTTCTGGATGACTGTGCCTGGATCTGGGAAGTGGTACATGCATTGAATCAAGTGAGTTCTCTCATTTCAGTCACTCCCTGTGCAGTGTTCAGGGAAGGTGACAACTCAGTAGGAACTAAATAAGGCTGGAGGAGTGGCCAAATGATTTTAGGGTGAGAGAAGTGACTTGTACTGCCCTGTGAGGGGGTTTTTGTGCATGAAGGTTTTGCAGAGCAGCTCCGTTCCTGTGTTTCACCGATTCTTCTCTTCTGTGCCACAGTGATAGACTCAGGAGTTCCAGAGAACGGGGAATGGACTCCTGCGTGCAGCTCCTCTTTCGGTGGCTGGGAAGCCCATACTCGTGGCATTGGCTCCAAACTGCTTGTTCAGATGGGATATGAGTTTGGAAAAGGTAAGGGGAGGAGGTGGTCCTGGGGCTGTTAAGGAAAAAACCCAAGATTTTGGATGAAGCCAGAACTTTGCTGTGCTGAAGGGCCTGTTGGCTGAGGCTCAAGCGATGTGATGCATCATAGCCGTGTTAGAGGGAAGAGGGATGGCTTATTTCATGGAAGTGCAGGCATGTGGGGCACCAACCCCTCTGTGGTAATGGCAAGCATTGGAGGCACTTGGAACCACGGTCAAATTCATGATCAAAGCCGTGAGAAAGGCTGTGTGTTGAGAGGCTGTAGGTGGAAGGGAGCTGATCTGCAAAGCTTCTATGCCTGTGTTAACGCTTCTCCTGGCTCTGGACACAGACTTCAGAGCCTGCTGAACTCGCTGCTCCCCACCCAAATTACATGAGCCTTGGGGGCCCTAGGAGGGCGGCCCTGCTGCCTGTGTGTCTCTCGCTCTCCCAGAGGAACCAAACCAGTTTTAAGTAGAACCTGGCTGGAGAGGCTGAGAATGTGAGGCTGAACTTGGTTTCGCAGAAACCGGCCTGACAGATGGCCCCAGGCTTGGAATCACAAATCCCTTGCTGTGGAAGGCTCCTGTTTTGGCCTTTGCTGCTCCCTTTGCTTGGACAGTTACAGCTTTTGGTACCTCAAGAGCCTGTTTGCTTGTTCTAAGCTTGTGACTGTCATCATGAGCCTGTGGTGGGAGGTGACATGGAGAGGGGATGTCCTCACTTGCTGTAATGACTTGGTGTCTCTCCTCAGGGTTAGGGAAGAATTCTGAGGGCAGAGTGGAGCCAGTGCAGGCTGTGGTGCTTCCTCGAGGGAAGTCCCTGGACCAGTGTGCTGAGGTGCTTCAGAAGAAGAAGCAAGGTAAGCTGGACCCAGGCAAATCGAGGAAATGCCGAGCAAAGGGAGACAGCTCTGGACAGTCGGGTGGCCGAAAGCCTTCCCGGAACGTGTTTGACTTTTTGAACGAGAAGCTGCGTGGGAAGAGCACTGGGGACAAAGCTGGAGGGATGGCACTGCCCCAGAGGAACAGCAAGGAGATCTACCATGCCAGCAAGAGCACCAAGAAAGCCCTGAGTGTCCACCTCTTCCAGACCACAGAGAAGATTGAACAAACGCAGAGGGATATCAGAGGAATCCAGCAGGCCCTGGCACGCAACATCGGACGGTAGGAAAATGTTCTCTTTGGGCCAAGTTCTTGGTGCTTCTGGGAAGGGCTGGAGTTGAAGTGGGGTGTAGGAGGAACAAGTGAAACATAGGTGGATGAGACGTAGGGGGAAGTGGAGTTCAGTGTGTGCTACAGACCATCTTGGACACTGCCAGATGTGTTTGGGGTCCTTTGTCCAGAATTCGGGCTGTGGGAAAGAGAGGAGCTCTCTGAGGAAAGGTGTTGGAGTCCTTTCTTTTTCATGCCCACTCTTGCAGTGTTGCTGTTGAGCATACGAGGAGGGCATTTGCTAGCCCAAATTGGGCTAAACATCCGGTTCTTTCTGGCTTTCAGCAGGTCCTTTGTGCTACTCCTACAGGAAAGGGCAAACCCTCCTGGGACGAGGACAAGCCTTTGATCTTACCGTGCAGGATGACATTGCCACCATGCTTTTTGCTTTCAGGCACAGCATTGCTGCAGCCCAGCTGGAGGAGAAGCTGGCAAATGCTCACAAGCAGCTGGGGCAGCTGCAGGCCCAGGAAGCCAGGCTGCAGCGGGAGCAGAAGAAAGCAGACACCCACAAGAAGATGACTGAGTTCTAGGTGCTGAGGAAGGCATTGGACTGCAGGGATTGTCCTTCTAGTGCTCCTGGCCTCAGAGCCTGGGTGAGCTGTCCTGCTCCTCTGGGCCTCACGCTTCCCAGCCTAAAACTGGGCGGAAAAGCAGAAGTTTCTGGATGCTTCTGAGCTCTGTTGGGAGGGGGGAAGATACACATCCGTCCAGCCCCAAAAGCATTCGCTGAGCGGGCCTTGGATGAGGACTGGCTACAGGAAATACGATTTTCTGCTGTCTTGCACACTACTTTCCTTTGTTTTCCCTGCAGCAGCACGTCCATCCAGTCTGTGGCTGCTCAGGTGTTAACACTGTTGGCTGCAAACCAGCTGAGGGGGTTTGGACAGCCCCACATCCTGCCATCAACTGTGGCTTCTGTCTGCAGCCCCCCGATGAGCACAGGTGCAGGCAAGAGTCTCCAGCACAGGCAAAGCAGAAAAGGCTTGTGCTGGGTGAAAACATCAAAGGCAAAGTGCTTCAGCTGCTCTCTGCCTTCCGCTTTTTACTGTGGGATTTATCTGAGAGCTCCGTTTTTTGGGGGAGCAGTTCTTTGTAGCCTTAGTGTAAGGAATAGGCAGAAAACTGGCAGCTTAGAGGTGGGAAGTAGCAGCCTCAAGCATCAGATTTCAGCAGTTGGACTGTAAGAGTATCCCAGGACATGCTGTAGCCTAACTCACTGCCTCGGCATGGAAGGCTGCCTGGTTCCACAAGTAGGGTGCCAACACTGAGGGAATAAGCCAGCAGTGTAATGGGATTCCCAAACCTCCTAGCTAGGAACAATTCCACAGGGAGCCATGTGATTTCTGCCACCATTATTTGGGTTTTCTGTCTGAGGTGGCTCACTGAACACAGATCCTCTTACTAAAAAACCTCAGGACACAGATCCAGGTTTGACTGGGCCCTGAATGAGCACAAAGAGCAGGATTTGTATCTGCCCTTGCTGCAGCATGGAGAGTCTTTGGACAGGAAGGATGTTCTCTCCCCTTGGTTACATTCTGTGTTGGTGGCAGCCAGTCCTTGCCCCAGAGGAGACGTTGGTTTCATCAGACTGTTTCTGGTGGGATTTGTGTATTGTAAAGGCTTTTTTTAAAAAAAAAAAATTGCAATTCATGCCAGTATCTTAAGGACACAGTTTTTTCTTAGTTTAAGAAACTGATTTCCTTTTATTCTGTGAGTCACTTTTCTATTGAAAAGGTTTGCTCCTGTAGTACCCCCTTTTTTATCTGTTCCTAAGAAGCTTGTAAAGCTGTCAGCCTGGGCAGGGCTGTGCCTGCTTGCAGGGCCAGGCTGCCAAACTAACCAGAAAATCTGAGGCTGAAGAAGATATGATCAGAGCTGTTCAAGTCATGTGGAATTTCACATTGCTGCAGACACACCTCAGAAAGCACAGCGAGACAGCAGAACCAAACAAGGTGAACATCTTCAGGAAAGCTGTGGGAGCGAGTCTCTGCTCCTGAAGAACACCTGGATCATGCTGTGAACAGTGTGGATGTGGAACTGGCGTGGGCTGCCTTGGGCGCTCTAACATCCATTGGTTCCTGATGGAATTGGCCCTGCTGTCCTCATTGTTCTGAATTCGTGTTCTCCACACACGGGGCTCAACTCTAGGGTTTAATAATGGCTGCTCAGAGCCCTTCCGTCACAAATGACTGTGTGTTTCCCACACTTGAGTGTTGAGTGGTGACAAGGATTAATGTGCCCAGCTTAGCATGGGTGCTCACTGAAGTGGCCCATGACTGGGGAGCTGAGCTGGGCAGAGAATTTTTTTGGGTTTATTTCGTGCTCTGAGACTATTTAACATCATCTCTTTAGGAACTGGGTGTATTGGCCCCGTGTCTCAGCTGAGTGGTATTGTGACCCTTCCTTGGGATTTCCACAGCCTGCCTTGTCGGACTCCTATTCCAGCGGCTGCTCCCTCGCACCCAACACAGTCCAAGTCCCTGATGAATAAAGTTGGTGTTTCTTTTCCCCTCTGTCCTTGTAAGGCATTGCTCATTTGCAAGGTGATGATGATCTGGGGCGCCCCATTCTTTCCTTCTGTTCCCCTGAGCACCCAAACCGGGTGGGTGGGGTGGGGAGCAGAGCGCGGCAGAGGTTGCTGGTGTGTGCTGGGAGCCTGCGAGCACAGACCCAGCCTACCCTGGGGTGCAGCCACCACCTCCGAGGCCAGGAAGCTGTGGTGTGTGCTCCCTACCTGCTCACAGCCCGCCGCTCCTCGCGGAGCTCGCCAGTGGGAGAGCTCAGGATGTTTGAAATGTGCAGGAACCCCTAATTGGGATTAACTCAGAGGGATAAAGGACATTAAATTCTCCAGGCTGGCTGGCATAGAGGAGAGCATGACTGGATCCCTGTGCTTCACTGTCTTCTGAGTTCCTGCAAAGTAAGTGATGTTGGCTTTCCTGCCTGGGGAATCTGCAGCTGAACTGGGAGTGGGGGGCAATACTCTTAAGACCCCTCTAAATATATAGAAGTCACGAGGTTGTTGGAGGTGCTGTTGCAGCTGGCTGGACTGGACAGGCAGGATTCCTGCTCTGCTCTGGGGAAGCATCAGCTGGGTTAAACCTTGCAAGCTGGGCTGGAAGCTTTGTGCCACTCCGTGCTTTATGCTCTGCAGATAGGCTTGGAAAGGAAGAGTAAGTGAGAGACAATTGCTTTTGGGATGAATTAATTGAGTTCAGAGATGTGGGTGTTGTGTGTTTTTCAATAAGGAAAACTTCCAGCTGTGTTGTGGGGAATGGGACTGGAGTTCTGCTTGTGTTGAGCTGGCTGTGAGTGAGGAGGCTGGAGAGCGTGGCTGCTGAAACACTGTCCTCCATAAACCTGAGGTTTTGTACTGAAGGTGTGCCAAGAAAACCACTGTGGTAGGCGGGTGGCTCTCGAGAGGGCATGCATCTCCTTAACACATCCATGCTGTAGTTTGGCTTCCCATAATGGCAGCTCTGAGCTCTCTGCTGGTGTCCTGCTGTGGTAAGCTCTGCAGAAAATCTCTCCAGCAGGTTCTTAGAAGAGCATTTCTCTGAGTGAATGTCCAGTGAGCAGAGAAGGGCAGGAAGAAAGAAACGTACTGAAACGGTGTAGCCTTGAGAAAAGCCCCACAGTGTGGGCTGGTGATCACTTAGCTGGAGGTTTTTAAAGTTGTATTTTCTGAAAAGCCACTCCAGCACGTGAGCAGTGATCAGAACTGCAGCTAGAAGTGTGCATTGGGACATTTGGGTCTGGCATTTAGAAATACATTTGCTCCTTTCTAAATGAAATGCCTCCAGAGATGTTTGATCATGAAATCTCTCCCTCCCACTGCAGAGGAGTGAAGTGGGTGAGATCTCGTGCCTGCTTGGTATTTGAAATAGTCTTAAAATTCACTAATTGCACCCCATGGTCTAGGGCAGATTTAATGCTGTGACCAACTGTAACAGAGCTTTCGTTTTTCATAATTGAAAAGAAAAAAACCCATCTACTTCTGCTTCTTGGGCATTTTTTGCAGCACAACTCCCCAGGGTACCCAAGAGGAGTTTGCTGCAGCCGTGTGGGCAGTCGCTGATTGAAATCAGCTCAAAATGTTCCCCCCGGTTTCTTGCAAAAACAGGCTTTGAGTAGCTTCACAGACTTTGTGCTCATCACCCTGCACTGAAAACTGTGTGGTTTTATCTGGGGAGATGAATCAGAGGTCGGGCAGAATCAGCGGCAGCAGCACTTAGTTTTGCAGTGCATTTAATCTTGTTTTCATGAAACCCGGCTGAGGAACTCGCGCTTTTTGTAGGAGACACAAAAAACTCCCACATCCTGGAGTAACAAACCATCTGCCCTTTCCCTCGGGTGTCAGGGAGGGGAGCTGCCCCTCCTGGGCCGTGGGTGTGCGTGGCACATACGCAACAGCCGTGGCCGCCCTCGCCTTCAGAGCCACCTCAGCTTGCGGAGCCAGCGCGTTGTGAAACCTCCTCTGCTGAGTCTCCTGCCTTGGGGAACAGCCCCAGGACTGGGAGATCGATAACTCTATCGGCAGGAAATTCAGGTGTGGGTTTCAGAAGGTCTGGTTGAGACTTTGCCTTGCAAACCTGCGCAGTCCTACCTGAGCGGCTTCAGTCAGGCACTGAGTTTTGCTCGCAAATCTGTAGTTTGGGGGGACCCAACACGCTGTCCCAAGTGGCTTTTCCCACTGACTGCTGAGCCTGAACACACCGTGGAGCCTGCACTGGGCAGTTTCACTGGCCAGAAATCCCAAAGCAACCACCCACCTGCACAGCCAAGCAGATCAGGAGAATTTCTCTGTATTCATTTCCACTCAGGAAGCCTCTCCCTTCTTCAATCTCAAAAATTCAGGGATGGAAAATCCCCCTACTGTGGGATAAGCTGTCCTACGTGTGCCTGCCTCAATGTGCTGAAAGCTCCCACCTCGATTCCGACATCACACCAGTTCCTGACTCTCGTACCTCGTTAGAACTTTGTCTGCTGAGCCCCGGAGCCTGCTCAGCTCTTCCCTGAGCACGGCCACTCCTGCAGCCTGTGATCCCATCACTCTAATGAGCTGAACGAGTCCAGCGAGGAGCTCCAGGCTCTGTCTAACACGACGGCCCTGTTGCAGGTAATCCGTGTAATTAATGTATGCTCAGACAGAAAAGCTGTGTTGTCTAATTAAAACGTCGGTGGAGAGGGAACAGTCTTCCCTTCCCAGCTCTGATCTAAGCCAGTCTGTCCAGCCTGGTTAGTCCCTAAAACCTCCCTGTCTCACTTTCTACCTTGAACTAATTGCTCTCCGGGGTTCAGGCTTCAGTCAGGGCAGTTTCCAAAAGCATGGGAAGTTCTCAGATAAAAGGGTGCTCTCAGATAAAAAGGTGCTGCGAGTGGGCAGAGACCTGCCAGTTATTGGGATAAAGATGTGCCAAAGATGCTGCCGTGTGACATGGAGGGCAGGGGAGAGGGGACCGAGGTCAGTCCCCAATGGGCACAGACCGCCCCGCTCGCCGTGGGGCTGCTGGAGCTTCTGAGATTCACACGAGGAAGGGTGGCTCCTCACCACAGCCCATCTGGTCTTTGTCGTCCGGATGGCGATATGTAAGAGGGTGAGTAAGAGGCGCTGGCCGTGCCCTGCGGGATCTCTGGGTCCCCAGCCGTGCTGGTGGAAGCCGCCCTGCTCAGCTCTGCCTTCAGGGACCTTGCTGGCCCCATCCGGATCGGCCACCGTGGCTTCTTGGAGCCGTGCTTTGCCCCCAGGCTGGGAACTGCCTCCGCCTCCTTTTGGCGTTTCCCAGGCGCTGGTCACAGGCCAGCCTGGCCTGGAGAGCAGGGTGCACAGAGCTGAGCGGAGCTGGGAGCCGCAGCCGCCCTCAACGCTGGTGCAGGTGACGTGGCGTCAGCTTTTGCTTTGGGTTTGCAGCGTCCTGATGGCTGAGCAGGGATGGGGATGGTGGCACGGGAGTCACCGAGAGCCTCCTGGGAATGATCCTGACAGGCTGGGGAGCATCTCCACTCTCCGTCGGGCTTCCCTGCATCTTCATACCTCTGCACCACTTGCTCTGGCCCTGCCACTGCTGCGATTTGCGGGGGAGGACTTTTCCCTTGAGGAAGGTGCAGGGACAAAGGCTGGATTTGGGCGAGGCTTAGCTTTAGGCAGAGGAAAGTGGTGGAAAGGTTGGGCGTTTTCTGCTCCCATGTCACAGCAGAGAGTGGCTGCAGACGGTGTCCTGGAGCAGGAGGAGCGAGAAATGGCTGCAAGGCTGAAGCTCTCCCCATTTCTGGGGAGCTGAGTCATCTGCCTGCCCTGTCTGGCCTCCCCTATACTTGGGAGTAGTGTCACATCCATCCCGCAGCCCAGGGTGGTGACCCGATGTCCCCAGAAAGCACCCAGTCGCTTTTAGACTGTCTCCAGAGGGTTTTTGGGGCCCCTGGCCATCTTATTTTCAGCATCTCAGTGGCAGCTTGGGAGCTTGAATCTCGTTGGGTTCGTTGGGTTGTTTTTTTCACAAGAAACCAAAATCTGAAGTTTTCCCAGGAGGTGGCAGAGCACTTGTTGCTGGGTGTCCACACTGGATGGAGCACTGGAGGCATCACAGTGACCCTGGAGAGGGCAACCGCTGGCCAGAAAATGAAACACTCGGTGTATGACCCACTCCAGAGCACCCAGAGAGACACTCTCCTGGGAGGCTGTGCTGTAGGGGCTCCTCAAGTCATGGAGCACCATTTCAGGCTGTGGTGAGCCCGGCAGTGTGCAGCTGCACCCCAACCCATGTTCTCTCTCCTCAGAGCTTGGCCCTACAGTGGTGTTGGAAGAAGCTCCCCCATGGGTGCAGCCAGTGGCGAGGGGCCGGCGGGGACCGCGCTCCTGCCGGACGGGCACTGCCCTGGCCCTGCTCGGTGGCCTCGTCTACCTGGGTGCCCTGTGTGCTGCCTGCCGACGGTATGTGCTGCCTGCAGCCCCTCTGCTTTCCCTCTCGGCGCTGGGATGGGGCTGCGAGCCCCTTGGTGGCATTTGGTGGCCACACATAGAGATCCCACGTGTGCCCATCCTGAGCTGGGACCGCTGGGATCTGCTGTTCTGCTCACCCCAGCTGTGCCCCAGTGCCCAGGGAGACCCCCTGCACCCAAAAACCTCACAGGAGAAACCCAGAGAGGGCTGAGCTGTGAGCAGGATGGGTGATGCCAGGGGAAATGCCAAGGGTTGTGCCTGGCACAGCTCAGCAGAGTGCAGGATGCAACTGAGACCTCCCCAGCCAGCACAGATCCTGCTTCAGGGCTGGGGAAGGAGCAGGGAGATGTGGGGGACATGTTAGGGATCTGGGGCAGCTGCTCCTCACCCCTGGTTTGGCCCCCCCACCTCGAGCTCAGCTCCACTTCTCCCCACAGCAAGGGCAGGAAGAAGGTTGCTCCGGATGGGGTGAAACTGGTGGATGAGGTAAGCACATACTGGGGGCAGGATCAGCCCCAGGGGGGAGCTCTGGGACCCCCAGACATGACCCTGAGGGTGCGTGTTCCCCTACTGCAGTCCCTGCTCCGACAGACAAAGCTGCGGTCGCTCAGCAAGTCAGACACGAAGCTGCATGAGCTGTACCGGGTGAAGGCCAGAGGTGACGGTGAGTGGCCGTGGAACTGGGGGAGCCAACGGGGCCAGTGGGCCCTGGCAAGTGCCTGTGGTCCCCACACTGCCCAGGGAGCTCATTGTGGCAAGCACACACTTGCTGTGGTGCTGGTGAGGTGCTGGCACGCGGGTTGGTGCCTGCTGCATCCCCTGTGTCCACTCATCTCCTCTCCTCTCCCACAGCCCAGCGCCCCGCCAGCCTGGATCTCCCCTGTCCCACAGCCCCTGGAGCTGAGTCCCTGCCCAGCTCTGGCCTCCTGCACCGTGAGCTGCCCCAGATCCCTGTCCCTGAGCCCCTGGCTGCCACCCCGGCCCCCGACCAGACCTACTCCAACCTGCTCTTCACCCCACTGCGGAAACCAGCAGCAGACACCGTCTATGAGTGCCTGGCGGTGGGGGGGGAGGATGCCCCAGTGTCCCTCAAGCCTGCTGGCACCCAGATGTCCCCACCACGGGTCAGGCACGGGGCAGCCGATTACGCCTGTGTCCATAAGGTGAAGAAGATGGTGCCTGTGGAGGTGCAGGATGGGGCCATGGCAGGACCTTCTGGAGCACAACAATGCTGGGATGGCACAGGCAATGCCCCCCGGGCCAAGGTATGACTCTGTGGGGGCGTCAGGGATGGGGTACATAGGGAGTTGTAATTCCCTGTCTCCCTGTAGCGCTTGTGTTTGGAGCAGGGTATAAATTAGGCTACTGCATTTCCACCGGAGCTTTTGTGGGGAGCAGAAGGAAGCCAAAACCTCAGGGGGCAGGTGATGCCCACAATGCTGCTCTCTGGGCCCCAAAAAGGCTCCCTGGGCTATGCAAAAAGCGGGATCCCCAATGGTTAATCCTCTGCCAGGATCCTCCTGGGGTGGGGTTGTGAGAATCTGGGGGGGCGGCACAGGCATGGGGATACCCTGCAGTGGGCAGGGATTGCCCCCAAACTCCCATCCAAGAAAATTTCCTTTTGCAGCTGGAAGAGATGTACTCGACAGTGTGCAAAGCCACCAAGAAGAAATCCCAGGTCCCTGCATCAACCCCGAGGGCCACAAGGGAGGCAGGTTCTGCGTGGCCACCCCCCCACCAGCAGGAGAGTGCTGGGTGCTGCACTGCATCAGCCCAAAGACCCTCCGACCCCTGTTATGAGTCCATCAATGACAGAGCCTGGACTGCTCAGGGCTGTGGCCCCGACCCTGACTATGAGGCTGTGGACATTAACTGGAAGAAGGCAGCGAAACGGGACAAGCTGGGGAAGAACTGTGTCCCTGAGAACCTGTACGAGAGCGTTGGGGACATTTGGGCAGGGGAGCCCCGGAGAGCCTCCACCCGGACGACAGCCAACGGGCTGGAGGTGTACATCACCAACCTATAGCCCCCTGGGAGCAGGGTCAGTGCCACAGGGGGGGCCCACCCTGGCTGGACACAGTCAGTGCCAGGGACAGGCACCTGCAGCCCCATGCCCACCTGGGTGGCTGCGTCCCTGCACATTCTCTCTGTATATATTTCTGTTACTTTTCTGTAAGTGTCCTTGTCCCATCCCATCCCAGATAGTGCCAGCAGGTTGATGGTGGGATGCCCCAATATGGGCAGTTTGAGGGTGCTGGGTGCTGTGTGTGACCCCAGTGGGACAGGGCTGGCACTGCCACCAAGATGAGAACAGGGTGGGGACTGGTCATGTTTTAGGGCAGGGGGTGGCAGGACTGTGGTCAGCCCTGGGTCTCTGTGCTGCACGATTGAACCCTCATCAGGGTGTTTATGCCATGAGTGAGGATCTCTGTCCTGCTTCCACTGCCTAAGGGAGAGCAGGGCCCCCTCCAGCCCCCAGGATGCCCTGAGTGACTTTGCTTCCATCATGGAATGTCTCTTGTTATGGGGAGATGGAGTCAGCCCTGTGCCTTTCTGTAATCATAGAATATCCTCAATTGGAAAGGACCCACAAGGGATCATTGAGTCCAACTCCTGACCCTGCACAGGGCAACCCAGAAATCCCACCTTGTGTCTGAGAGCAGCACGGACTGTGGGCTCTGCTTCATCCTCCATCACCCACTCTTTCAGACCCAGGTAAGGGTGGGCGGCCATCACTCAAACACCATTAAAAGGTTGAGAGGGTGTTAACACTCCTAAACTGGATCTAAATCCCTGGTTCTGGGGGCTGGTGCTGCTGCTGCAGCTGTGCAGCAATGCTGGTGTTGGGAAAGCACCTTTGGCCACAGTGTGACTGTGGTTGCACCCGTCCTGCATGGGTGGCTTGGCACCTCCGAAATGGGGACATGCAGCCACCATGAGCTGCCAAAATGGGATGGCCTGTGCCAGAAAAGAGACTTTGCACAGGATTGGGGGGGTAGGAACCAGGGCGTATTTGCATAGCGCTTGCTGCCTGCTCACCTCCCCATCGCTCCCGTGGGTCCTGCAGCCTCAATGTGCCAAAAACGCTTGTGAGAGCTGGGCGTGCGCCCGGACCCTCGGATCCCAGGGTTTAAACTGTCCTCCTCCCTACTGGGAATTAGGCATCCCTGCCCCAAGGGATGCCCAGTGTCCCCCAGGTGATACAACAATTGTGGCCCCAGCCCCACCACTGCCTCCCGCGGGCGTAGGGGCCCAGTGACCTGGTGATTGCTGCGCCCGGCTGGGACCTGCAGCCCCTGTGCCCTGCCGTGCCACGCTGTGCAGCAGGAAGCCACACGCCTTCCCCCAGCAGCTTTGCCCTCACCGCGGCAGGTGAAGAGATTAAAACTGAAAACGCAGCGCTCAGCAAACCCCGCTGCAGGCGTTAGAGCCGGAGGCACCTCAGGCTTCGTCAGCCCCACGCTCGACGCCAAACCACAGCCGCCTGCTCGAGAGCTGCTCCCATCCCCCTGTGAGATCAGGGCCCCGATACAACACGGCTGGTGCTGGTGCTGCCACGCTTTTTCTGCTGCCAGCCCAGCAACGGCGTGCGGGCTCTCCCCCCGCACTGCCCCCGGCCGCATCCTTCCCCTGCTCCCCTTCTCTGTCATCCCACCCCACAGGGCTGGGTCCTTCCTGCGCCACCTGAACCCACTGGGAGCTGGTTTGGGCTGCACAGCCCTGCACAGGGGCATCACCTCCCTGTGGGATCAGAGCAGCTTCACTCTGGGGTGAAATGGGCCCTGGGCTGCCTGAGGGGCTGGGATGGAGGTACCACTGTGCCACCTTCCTGGGGAAAGGCAGGCATGGCATGGCACCAGGGGAGGGAAAGTTCCTGCTCTGGCACAGCTAAGGTGGCCAATGCATCTTCCTAACCTGCCCCAGCATCAGCAGAAGCAGCCCACTGTGCAGAGCTGCCTGCTTGCCCATGATTCCTGTGAGACTTGGGAGAGCCAGACTCGCTCAAATAAAAGAACAACCGTGCCTGGAGCCCTGGCGGCTCGAAATCTGGGTACAGACCTGTACGGGGCTCTAAGTCACGCTGCGAGGGGTTGGTGCTGCAAGGGACGGTGCTGAGCGGTGTTGTTCCCACAAGAGGGAGCGAGCAGGAGTACGGTGCTGAATGGGGCTGCCGTATAGCCCTATACGCTGTAGGGTGTTACATGGTGCTGCAGGATGCGATACCAAAGAACAACTGCGACACTGCACGGTGTGACACTGCTCGGGGCTGTACTGGGCGCTGTGCGGGGCTCTGTGCCCTAAGGACCCACAGCCCGTATGTCCCGCAGCCCGCCCGCCTCTGTGGCTGTAGGGTAGCACACGGCTCTGCACCCAAACCAGCTCCACACCTGAGCAGGTCCGCACCCCCGCAGCTCACTCCCGAGTGGCCCCGTACCCCGGCAGCTCTGCACCCCCAGCAGGCAGCCAGGGGAGATGGGCACCTTGGGCACGGCCCCGGCTCCCTCCGCAGGACCACCTGGGCGAGGGTCATCACAGCCCAGTCCGGAGCCAACCCGCCCTTGGTAAGGGCATCCAGGTACAACGGGATGCCATTACCGGGAAGGTGATTCTTGGAGGTGTCCTGTGCAGGGCCAGGAGTTGGACTCAACGATCCTTTGCGTGTCCCTTCCAGCTCGGGAGGCTCTATAACTTTATGGTTCTATTTTGGGATGGCTCCCTGCGAGCCCCCCCGCCCGGGCCGGGGGTCGGGACGGTGGCACCGGGGCTCTGTGCCAGGGTGGGCGATGCCCGTGGAGTTGCACAACACCGACCGGAGCTGCCGGAGCCGCCAGCTCAGCGCTTCGGCCGCGGTTAACCATTAAACCAGAGCAGGGGGCGGCCGTGGAGCCTCCCCCGGGCCCCCCCGGGCTCCTCCAGGGCCGCGCTAACGGGGGCTATGGGGCCAGACACCCCCGCCCTCCAGGGATGGGACAGGATGGGGATAAGAGCCGCTCCGGCGGCGCTCCTCCTCCCGTGCTCCCCGGGCAGGGTTGGGGAGTCCCGGTTGGTGTCCCGGTGCCCGGGGGACCCTGCCCTTCACCCGGCCGGTCCCCCCTTCCATGCAGGGGGACCCTGCGGGCGGCCGTCCCGGGGTGACACCCGGGCTCTTGGCCGGGCACGCGGGGGCTTTCCCGGTTTTCTGCTTTATTTCACATTTAGGAAAGCACCTGGACGTGGCGCAGGGTGGAAGCGGCACCTCCAGCCACCCCCCTCTGCCAGCAGAGCAGGGAACAAGGGGTAGCCAAAGCACCCCAGGGAGCAAGTTGGGAACATCGCCCTCCCGGGCAGGGGATCCCCGGAATGCCACCCCAGCACCGCCGCGGTCCCCGAGCCGCAGGAATGAGCTGTGTCGGCCAGCCCAGGGCTGTCGGGGGACAGGCAGGAGAGACGGGGCGGGGGACAGGCGGGGGCCACCGACCGGGACAGACACTCGGACTCTGTCCCGGCCTCCAGGCTGCGGGTTGGTCAATCCAGCAGCAGCAGGACCTGGTGGCCCTTCGCCCGGTCCCGGTCCTCCCGGCCCCGGGGGTTTCGGGGCAGGGTGGGCTCCTGGCCGGGCTCCCCAAGCGCCCCGGAGCCCCAATACAATACAGGTACCCCATGCACCCCACGTACCCAGGGCATCCCAATACCCCCCAAAACCCCAGGTACCCCACGTACTCAGGGCACCCCACGTAGTCAGGGTACCCCACGCACCTCACATACCCAGGGCACCTCATGTGCCCCAGAAAATGCACCCAAGGCAGTCCATGCACCCCACGTACCCCCTGCACTACAGGTATCCCATGCACCCCATATACCCCGGGCACCCCACGCCCCC
>VWZF01006030.1:0-53766 GCA_013396755.1 Sclerurus mexicanus | reverse complement strand
GCCTCCCCGGGACCCAGGGAACGGCCCCCCGAAAGCTTTATGCACCCACCCAGCCCCCGCCCCCCGCCACGGAGCTTGTCACCCCCCCCCCTTTTTTTCCTTTGAAAATAAGCTAAATCCAACCCAGCTCCTTGCTGGCGGGGGCTGGAGAGGGGTGGCCGGCTGCTCCCGGCCCCCTCCCCGCTCCGGTTTGGGGACCCCCCCAAATAAGCTGTGCCTGTGGCTGGCAGGGGCTCGGGAAAGGGGCAGCCCCAGTGCCCAGGGCAGAGGTGGGCGCCTGCCCCCCCCTTACCCCCCCAGGGGGTTTTTACTCTTTGTATTGCCATTTCTCTCTCTTGTTCTGGGGAGCAGCAGCTCCCACCGCTGGGGCGATGCCCTGGGAAGTGCCTGCAGGAATGCGCCCATTTGCACTAAGCCAAACTGCACAAAGAGGGGTCTTTTGTTTTCCTTTGTTTTTTGTTTTTTTTTTCTCCTTCGTGTGGTTTTTATTTTTTAAATAAAATATATGAAAATTCGTATTTTTAACTACTCCCACAGCACGAGAGCGCGCGGGCTGTGGCACTGCGGCAGCAGGATGCCTCCAGCCCTGGGTGGGTTTTAAGGGGTTTAATACACTTTAAGTCCCCTTTTTACCCAAAAAAACCCCTTTTTTCCCCTCAAAAGCCATTCTCCCTTGTCCTTTCACTCTCCAGCCCAGGCAGCAGCTCAAGACTGGGTCTAGCCAAGCCATGCCACCCCACTTGTCTCCCTGTGCTGGGAGGGGACAGGGAAGGCTGGTGGCCTTGCCACCTTCCTGCCCTGTGGGAATGTTCCCTTCTTGTCAGGGACCCCCATTGCAGGGTCCTCCCCATCGCAGGGGGTTGGGCCCTGCTTTGGCCCCCACCTTGTCCCCTCCTGGGATGTGATGTGTCAGATCCAGAAGGAAAAAACCAATAAATATTTGGAGGATTTTTTTAAATGGTTCCTGTTCTTCAGTTACTGTTAGAGACATGCAGGGTGGGCACCCTGGGCCCCCTTGACACCCTCAGACCCGCTGCTGTCACCCCCTCATGCATCCCCCATCCCTCTGGGAATTGTTTTCATGTAAGATAAAGCCCTAAAAATAAGGGAATTGCCACCAACACGCAGCAAGGAGGTGGGGAATGAGCCACAGGTGCCTGTTTGGGACAGAGATGGGGAAGGGGAAGGGTGAGGGAGCTGCACCCCCAGCCTGAGGGTGAGCAGGGCTCCCTGCTGGGGTGGAGGGAGGTTCTGGGGGGTGGGGACCCCCATGGAAGCATCCAGAACGGGCAGGATGCAGGGCCCTGCAGCATCGCCAGGGTCCACGGGCCCACATGTCAGCTCATCCTTAGACACAGCGCAAAGAGAAAAGTAATAATAGTTATGTATTTAAAAAAAAAAAAAAAAGAAAACCCAGACAAAACTGTAGCAGCAATTTCCCAATTTATTGAAACTGATTGATTTTTGCAGGTATGTCTAAGCTAAATCCCATCACAAAGGTTCTGTCCGAGGGGCAGCCCCCCGGCAGGCAAGGAACCGGGCAGCAACTAGAAAATCAAATCAGATTTACCTGAACTACATCGACAGAAAATCAGTACAACACAGCATGTTCTCCCACTGACTTCTGGTTACAAAATCTCCTCAACCTCCCCAAAATATTAAACACATCTTCAATACAAACACAGGTTTATAATAATTAATATAAAGTCAGTATAATATAGAATATTCCCAGCAAAAAAAAAAAAATCAACAATCTTCAAACATCATCCTTTTTGTGTTTGTTCAGCTTTATTTTTGTAGACAGGTTTAAAGCACGTTGAAAAATAAATATGTATGAAAGCATACACACAGCACTCTGACTAGGGGGACTAAAAAAAAAGGCTGAAATCCGAAACACAATTCAGGATCTACAAAATCAAAGGAACCATTAATTATGGCTTTCGTAGGAGTCACACGTGTCACAGAATGAGCGAAAATTAGATTATCTTTCAGAATATTGCAAAAAATTCCAGTTTTTGCATTGTTTTCATGGAGTTTCTTTCCTCAAGGGCGATGTGCAAAAGGGGGAGCATCGAGGGGGGTGCTCAGGGACAGAGCCTTCGGTCCCAAAACACACCCACCCACCCCAAAGCCACACGGCTTCGCTTTGGGAAAGCAGAGCATTTAAAGGCAGCAGTGGGGAGAGGAAATAAAAGGGGAAGTAATGCTGGAGCAGGTTTCCTTCTGTACAAAAAAATATTCATTTTGATGTCCAAAACACTGATTTTTGAATTAAAGAAAAAAATGAAAGGGAAAGCACAGTCACTTTGCAAACCTTCCTTAGGGACATCCCCCTCTGCCTCCCCACAGCCACTCTGCAGCTGTGAGGCTTTGGGGCGACATCAAAATACACAAAGCTGGGGAATTAACAACTTTTAAATAGTATTTTTGGAAATTCCAAACCGACAGACACAAGGACCTCATTTGTCTCCATCCTTTATTATCCAAGTCCATGGATCCCCGGGGTGTTTTTCAGAGGGCACGGGCCGGACAATGCTTTCAGCCCCTGTTCCATGCCATGGCCAAAATGCTCTGTACTCCTGGCACTCATATTTTAAATAGAAAATGAAGACAACCAAGGAATTCAAGGAGGAACATTTACATGTATAAATGCTTAAAAAAAAAAAAGAGTCACAAGTTGTGGAGGCCGAGTGTATCCATGTTTTACCTCTAAGGGAGTTATTGTTTTGGAACTAAGTGTATATATATATACACACACACACACATATATATATATATTTAGAAAAAATTAAAAAAAGGGAACCTCAGTGAAGTATACAAAGCCCTGAAGGGAAGTACAAAGACGAGATGCAGAACAGGCAGAATTAGTGGGGTTTTGTTTAAATCTCCAAGAGCAGAAGTTTGCATAGGCAGTAGATCCGAGAGATCCCAGAGAGAAGCTGGAGGGATGCGATCACCTGGAGCAACTGATGAAGTTCATAAAGTTTCAGCTTAAAAAAAGTGCGCCCAAATTCCTGTTTTTGAACCCAAGTCGGTGCATGGAAGGTTAAGGATTAATTCCCGCGTTTCCAACTCCGCACACCTCCATCAAAACAAAGCACTTCACCAGACATCGGGCGGTAGGAGGGTTTTATTTGGTGCATGGTGTTAGTGGGACAGAAGCTCGGGCAGTTATAATGGTAACCTGGGAGAAGTCAAGTTTTTACGTGGATTTTCTGCTTTTCTCTCCTTTTTTCGTTTTGCTTTATTTTTTGCATCCTCAGCTCAAAGAGCCTCAAAGTGGCACAATTAGGAAACACTCCTGAGCGCTGCCCGGCTCTCTGCCCACCCTTAGTGAAAATAAGGAAAGAAAATAACACAGTATTTCCAAAGGAAGTGCGAAACAAAGCTCAGCACCCCGTAACTCCCATCACAAAATCGAGTCACCCAAGGGCGAGGGCAGGAGGAAGAGGAGGACTCAGCCCACACCTGCTCCTCCTCAGGAGGTGGATGTGCACACTGGAATCAGAGGGGATGAGCGGTCGGAATGTCACACAAACCCAGGGGTTTGAACTGTTTAGCTTTTAAATTTCTTTCTTAAATAGATTTTTACATATAAAAAGCAACGCTACAGATAAATCTTTAAGTACTGTATGTATTTGTCTACACGCAACAGGTGAGGCTGCACGTTCAGGACCTCAGGCACCCCCACCTTCTCCATATTTACAGGGTAAATGACAATAAATACAGAGCCCGCACTCCAGGGGGGCCAAAAGTGGGATAAGGGAACATCCTCAGTCTGGGATCCCCCGAAACCACTGGGAAAAGGTATATAAAGGTCCAATTGTGACATACTGGGTGGGTTTTTACAGCTTTTTAAATAGGGGAGGAGAAGGAAAAGATGCTGAAACGCAAAATGAGATTTTTACAGGTTTATAAAAATGTTCCTGCATGACCCACTCCGCTCTTCCCAGATTTAAGAGGGTTATCCATGCCCACTGGCTAAAGCAACAAGTCCCACTAACTCCTCCAGTCCAAGGAGCTGCAGCAGTGATGCTGATGTGGCCTCACACAGGGTTTTAGGAAGGACCCGTGTTCCCACATTGCTGATGCACCCCCAAACCATCTGAGCGGGAGCCTGGGAGTCACCGGAGGCTCCCAGTGGGGATGATGGTCAGCGCGAGGTGGGATGATGGATGCAGGGAGAACGTGGTGAATGTCTGCAAGGAACTGAGGAGCAGAGGAAAGGACTGAACGCCATAAACTCAGGATGCAACAGGAATCAGGGTATGACTAGAGAACCAGCTCCTGCAAGGGCCAGGATCGAAGCTCCCACCATGCTCTACCAAATCCCGGCACCGAGCGTCTTAAATCCTTCCAGATTATTTGCTTCACAGGGGTTTCTTGTACAATATGCTTTTAATTCCTTTGCTGGGTGGACCCACACTTTTGCTTAGGCCTGCAGGAACGCAGGGAGGAAAATAGCACCTTGAGTCATTTGGCTTCTGGGTTGTCTTTCGTGGCAGGTTTCAAGGTACCACTGTCACAGACAGCGTAGAAAACTGCTTGATGGCAAGGAAGGAGTGAGGTCTTCAACTCTTTTTGTTGTGGTTTTTTTTTTTTCATTTAAAAAAGCACCAGAAGCAAAGAGGTGAAGGTAGAACAAGCTGCGTCTCGGGAACAAGAGACTTCCAACACACATCGTTACTGGTATTTAGGTGTAGCTGCAAGAAGGCAACAGTGGCCGATATGAACAGGGAGAGTCCAACTACCTGGAGCAGCCCCACAGAGTCTGAGGAGACGCTGGGAAAGAAACCTGGTTCTTACTTCAAGAAAAAATGGTTTATTTGAAAGTTTACATGGAATCAGCACAGCTAAAGCTGAAGGTTTTTGTCATGAATTAGGTAGGTGTTTGTTACACCCACCAGCGATAAACAAGAATATTTAGATTGGCAAGGAAGAACAAGGTACCCAGGTGAAATCCTGGCCCCACCAAGGTCCATGGGATGGGAGCAGCAAGATTCCATCCATCTCCTCACCTTGGCTCCTCGCCTTTCCCAGCTCATCCTGCACTTGGCTGAATGCCTCGTTTGTGCTACAGTTTGCATATATTTACGAAAAAGGCAGCTGAGCAAAGGGGGAAAAGTGGAGATATTTGTGGAGAGTGACAGGTACAGAACTACCTGTGTCCTCTACAGCAAAAGGTGCTTCCGGAGGCACCAACGCGCCTTTTGGAGCCCACGGATAACCAAGGCTGGAAGACAGGATGTGGGTAAGATGCCAGTAGGTCCAAGAAAAGTCACAATCTGTCCTTGATGGTGATTCTTTCTGGAAGCTAAGAATCTAAGAGAAGTATTCGTAAGGCTGTAGTCCGACTCGCCTTTTGATCTATTTGGCTCCATAAAAAATAATAAAAACTCTTTAAATAACTTTGCAAAAGGCTTGTGTCATCGGGGGAAGCCCTCCAACGCATCCATCCATCTGCTTCCACAACGTTAGCTTGGAATTCCACTGCTGCTGGGATTTTAGCACAGACAAGGTGTTAAAGAACCCCCAACCAACCAACAAATCTGCTTCAGACACAAAAACCTCCCCGGCGCTCAGTTCAGGGTGGGAAGGGGAGGAGGACTCATGCTTCACCCGGCCTCCTCACACCTGCAGAAATTCCATCTCCCTCACATGCATCCTGGCTGGCGTGGCCAGAGGGGCGGCTGCGGGCGGGGGGTCACAGGGGGAGGAGGGGGAAAAGGGAAGGCGAAGTCAGTCGTGCCGCTGGAAGCAACACTGCTAAGACAGTGTCTGAGTGGAACAGAGAAGGACTTGTTTAGAAAACACGAGAGTTATTTTGCACACATGGACGACAACAAGGCTACTTAAGTTTTTCCAACATACTCCTTCCTCCCCGCCCTCCCTCCCCCTACAAACGACAGAGCGAAACAAAAACCAAACAAAAAATAATCCCTAAGAAATCCAGGTAAAATCCTTGTCGTTCTCCCCAGAGTTGTCCTGCTCCTGCGGGGAGTCGACATCTTTGTCATCATCTAAAATCACATCATCCTGTGACATCCCCACGTCATCCTTCCACTTGATGTCGTCGTCGTCTCCCATCTCCTCGTCTCCTTCCACCTTGATGTCATCTGGGTCTTCCATGTACTGCCCTTCCCCGGGGTAACACTCGTCTGGAGACCCCTCTCCCCCGTTGTGGTCCAGGTGGCCGGCGATGCCTCGGCCGGAGCAGTCGGCGCAGACGCCGTGGCGGCGGGAGCCGTGTTTGATCCCCACGCTGGCTGCCGACATGAACACCCGGTTGCACACCTTGCAGACGTATTTTTTATCTTTGCTGTGGACCTGGAGAAGGAGAATGATCAGAAAGGTTAATACTAACGGAGATGGAATGAGAGCTGCAGGGAAGGACACGCTTCCACGTCCTCTGCAAAGGCAAATCCACGGCTGCAACGTGAGATCACAACCAGCTTTCACTGAACTCAGACCCACCATGATTAACTCAACCCTGCAATGGTGACACGCAAGGGAAAATCCTTTGGGACTGCCCGTTCACCATCAAGCAGTTCTGAGAGGAACTTTTAAACTTTTATCACTTCTGTATTTTTTTCTCCTTTTCCTTTCTTTCTGCAAGAGTTGCATTGCACCACCACGAGGAAAATCTTAATAGGGGAAAAAACCCATCCCTAAGCAGTGGTTCTGTGCAGGCCAGAGCAGAACAACCCCAACCAAAACAGTGCTGATGTCATGGTGATGAAGTGATCCCACCGCTGCCCGGAACCAAAGAGCAGCAGAACTGGGAATGCATCCTCTATCTCAAAAAAAATAAAAATAAAAATAAAAAAATAAAAAAAAATGCACCTGGTTGCACTTCTGACCTTATTTTTGATTACTCTGGTTTGTCACAAATGTGTCTGTTCCAACACTCAGGCTGCACTTTATGTCCAAGAATCCTGGGCTTATGGAGCTATCACAGAGCACGTGGCAAGTGGGAAAATGCTCTGCAGGAAACCAGAACTCACTTCAAGAGTCAAACACTTCACTACTCAGTGACCGAAGTTTCATATTCTGAGAAGCACAAATCACTTAATTAAAAGTGAAATCTGTCCTTGGCCACTTTTGCCCTGTGTGGAAAGCAGGGAGATTGTCAAAGCACTCACCTGCTCCTCTGCCAAAGGAAACCAGTGCAGGGAGAACTCCTGAATTCCACCACAAGGAGCCTCTCTTCAGGTATTTCCAATATATATATATATATATATATATACATGCACACACATACATACACATTTAAAATACATATTAATTATTTATAGCTATGTAGAACAGTTTGGTTAGAAGAGTCCTAGGATAATCTTCTAGTCCCCCTGCCTGACTACTTCAGGGCTGCCCAATATAAATAATACATATATATATATATATTTTCTTTATATTAATGCCACATGGGGACACAGCCCAGGCACTTGCCTTGGCCAGTGCCCTGTGGCTGGCTCTGAGCAAATCAGAAAAACAGAAATCAATCAGAAAACAAATCAGAAGACACTACAGAAGTGGTGCGGAAGCAGAGAAGGATCCAGCGGCAGCCCATCAGCCACCAGAGCCTCAGGGCACATACCACCAGTCCCTAATCCTTTTTTAACTCCTTTCTTTTCATGCTCACAACAGCCTCTGGGAAAAGTTTTGCTGTTAAAGTCCTTCCTTTTATTTTAAAGCAGCTGCCCGGATGCCAGCTCCCTGCTCCCGCCTCAGCATGGGATCAACAGCTCTAACCTGATTCTCCCCAGCCCTGTGCTCTGGAATACTCACTGAGCTAGAGCTATTTGGGAAGAGGACAAATTGACCCGTGGCAGCCCCTGAGCCCTCGGTGCCGCAGGACAGCGGCTCAGGCTCTGTGTTACCCCAGTCCCAGCCGTGTTCAAAGCCTCCAAGTGCCTCTGATGTGCTCTGGCTGCAGGTTCCCCTGCTCCGAGCTAGTCCCCACGACATTCTTCTGCTGCACCAAGCAAAGGCATTGGATTTCATTATTTTTTTTAAAAGCAGTTGGACAGGGCTGGTCAGAGTCATCCAGCTGGATCTATAGGTATCGCTCACTTTTAACTCGTAGAAGAATGACTTTCAGGCATCAAAAGCTGAATAGGAGAACTGAAGGTGGTCAGGGGTGCAGAACAAGGGCTAAAGGAGTCATTAAAAAGGAATTACAAAACAGGCACTAAACCAATGTGCAATTATCACAGAATCACAGACTGGTTTGGGTTGGAGGGGACCTTAAAGCTCATTTCATTCCAACCCCCTGCCATGGGCAGGGACATCTTCCACTACAGTAGGCTGTGTATCTGTTAAAAGCCCGATCACCTCTCTCCCTTCTTGCCAACACTGACAGTTCAGTCGGCAGCTTCAAAGAGAACCATATTCCCGGATGCAGCTGAACAGAAATTAATCTTATTTCTCTTACTGCCAAATTAATAAGTATTAACCACAGAAACAGCATTTGGCCCTCAGTACTGGACAACGCCATCAGCAAGATCATATCCTAAGTGACTAAATACCAATATTCCAAGGAAGAGAGAGGGAAATGTGCCGACAACATCTTAAATTTATGAAACTAAAACTTGAAACTTTAACCCCAACAAACGGGCTGATTGCCCCGGCACTGCCCTTACCAAGGTGTGTCGCTTCATGTGCTCCCGGCGGGTGAACTTCTTCCCACAGATCTCGCAGGGATAGGGCCTTTCTCCCGTGTGGGACCGCATGTGTCTCTTCAGGATGCACTGATGCATGGCTGAAAAGCTGCAGTACGGGCACTTGAATTTCTTCCTGATGACTGTGAACTCGTTGACTGTAAGAGAGCGAGCAGAACACGCACATTAATCTCAGAATGTCTCAAAACAGTCTGCTGGTTGACTATTTCACTATTAAATTAGTTCACTGTGAAATCACACTCTCACCCCTTACCCATATACTTTTTCTTAATCTTTACACTGTATTATTGTCCTTATACTATTAAAGCTAAGAAGTTGAGTACCTTTATCAGAGCAGCTTTTGAAGGAGTCAACACACAAACATTTAGCAACAGCCTGTTATGGGCATTGCCCAACGTTTGCTGAAGGGCAGATAAAGAGGGCTGGCAACCTGCTGTGCTTGTGATTGATTATAAAGAATTATCCTAAAGATCCAGAGATAACATTTTAACCCCGTTACTTGTGGAGGAAGCAGGGAGCCAGGAACAGAAGCCCACAGAGGTAACACCCCAACAGCACTATGTGCTTTAGTTATTTACGGGGCGATGCAAGAACATCACACAGCCCAAGAGCCTTTCGGGGAAGGAGCAGAGACTGAGGATGACCCAGAAGAAACAGGACACTGACCACCACCATTCTCTTTGTTATCCACCTCTGGTTCCTCCCCCAAACACAGAGACAGTGCCACACACAAGAGATCAAGTGAAAACAGAGTATTTGCTGTTCCCTGAGGACACCCACCCGCTACAAGTCTGGAAGTCACTGTCCACATGGGGACGATTTTACATCTCCAGCTTCTCATTGTTCTACTGCTTCCCATTATTATGTTAATTTCCATCCACTTTTCTCCTAATTGTTGTTATTTCTCAAAGCAATATATTAGCATAACAAGAAAGGGGGAAAACCAAAGCAAATTCTGGTTAATGACCCCAACTTCCTTATGTGTATGTAAATTGCTCCTGGTGAATGAAACAGTCTATGGAGGAGAGCTGAGGGAATCGGGAAAACCAGAGGTACCACCTGGCTCCTGAAAGATGCAGTACTTGGCCATATTTTAAATGCTTATTATTATCTCCTAGAAGTGCCCCACAAGGTGTGTGTACAGTGCATGTCCTCAGTATGCTACAGGTGATGCCCAGGAGTTACACTGTACATTAAAAAAGGACCTTTTTAAAGAAAATTACTAAGCTCATGTACTCAGTGTCATTTCATGCCCAATTTGTGGGCTGGTTTTTGGTTGTTTTTTTTTTTCCTTCTGCTTTTAAAATTTGTCTTGTATTTCAATACAGATAAAACAACGTGAGAAGTTTGTCATTCATGCAGAAGTGCAAAACCACCTGACAATATTAAAAGACACCTTTAAATGAAGTAACACCGCCTCACATAATCAGAACAAACATTTCAACATTTCATACTAGAAAGAAGTATTCTAAGAAGTTTTCTATTGTTCTAATACACACTAAAAGCATGATTCAAAATCTTAAGAGCTGCAGTAATTACAAAGCTTATCTCAGCATTTGTTTTGACTACTCAGAATTAAACACATCCTCCACACAGGCAACTCTGTGGAAAAAGAAAAATCTTCCTTTGATTGCCAGTTTGCATTGTATCTAATATTGTCGTATTCTGTTCTTGGGCTTCTAAGCTGGTGCCTTGGGCTGCTCAGCGCCTGCGGTGGTCCAGCCCACAGCTGCCTTTTTTGGGTGGTTTGGTGTTTTCTCAGTACATTTTTAAAGCTGCCAAGAGAAAATTTCGAGCCCAAGGTGGGGGGGGAAGGCAAAAAAAGCACAGCAACTCACCTGGGCCATGGGTGAAACAGTGTCACCAGGGAAAGCCAAGGGTAGGGAATCTCTGATTCACCTGTCAGCAAAGGCCACCCACTGCCACGGGCAGAGTGTCCCGGGGACCCTGCCCTTGCTTTGGGACCCTCCCAGCGGAGATGCCTGAGCATGGCCTGATGCCCAGAGCCTTGTGCAAGCTCCACCTGGTGACAAACACCAGCCTTTCTCCTGCCCCACCTTCTCATTTATAATCTTTTAACTTCTTTTTTTTTAACACCCAGAATATGAAAACTTTCCCTTTTATATTCCAGGAAAATTATTTTTTGCTTTTATCTTCTCCTTGGTTTTGACACCCCCTCATCTATACACTCAGAGGCAAGGAGCCCACGTTTTCCTACAGCGGGTGGCAATTTTAGGATTCTATGATACAAAGCTATTTATGATAAATACGTTTCCAGTCTGTTCTTGTAACCATTTCATTATTAGCCACAGGCCACACACACAACACTTCTAATAACCCTGTTACTATGGAGTCTAGACAAGGTAAGCAAGCTGGGTGGAAGCACTGGAAAACATCGACACAGAGATCCTGACAGCAACCAGATCCCAGGAGCATGAAGCAAAAGTACTTTAAGGAAATAATACCACAAAATCCCTTATTTCCTACATGGCCAGGTTGTGCCTGATCCTGTCACTGCCCCAGTGACCGGGTGCCTGCCCGCACCTCTCCCTTCACTTCATGGCCGAGCTGCTGCAAATCTGAAAAGGCAAAGGTCAGGTGCAGGACCTGCAGCCCCAACACCCTCCTCCACACACCAAGAGTCAGCTGCTTCCAGCACATTATCCCTGTATTTCCAACAGCATATTCCTAACACGTTCCAAGATCCCTCATGCCTACATTCAGCCTAAATCACTCAAAAACATTTTCAGCTTCCAGTATGCTTACATTTAAAAATACTCACAGAACACTGTTTGCAGCTATAGTTTTATTGAAAACTACTTTTTCATCAAATAGCCATATATTTAGTTCTTGTATCTACAAAGGGAAACACCTGAAAACCAGCAGCATTGTCAGGAAAATAACTGTATTGCAGAGTTAACACTTTCACAGTCCTGTTAAATATATGCACTCACAGTACACCTATTTAATGAGCAGCACACCAGCTTTGGTATGAGCATCATCTTTTGTCTAAATGACAGTACTTTATAGAGCAGCATTAAGGTCCTAAGAAATCATTTTTAACATGATCATCAAGATGATTAACAGCAGCACCGTAGATAATGAGCTACTGGACGCAGCACCAAGAAATGGAGAAGGAAATACAAACAGTGCCACAGTAAAAATCTGTGTACTTAATGTCACTAAAATATTTATGGAAATGTGTGTTTTTAAAACCAACACAATAATACTTCGGCAAAAACCTTTGGTATTGTAATTTCAAGTAACCTGACTTATTTCGCTGAGGCCGTTAAAGGAAACAGGCTCCTACATCCCTGAGAGAGGAGGAAAAGCACTAGTGATGCTCTGCCTGATAGAGATGCTTTAGAGTAACTCTGTAAACTGACACCTAGTTAACAGTCACTAAAATACTACACTTGTTGGGTTATTATGAAGAATTCACAAACTTCGGGAGAATTCCTATCTGCTTAATCCCCATTAAGGTTATAAATAATGAGGTGTAATTTAACTGTCAGACTCACACTTCCCATCATCCTCCCATGACACTTCCTAACAAAAAACCCTGCTTCTCACACCTGTTCTACACAAACCCAGTAAGGCTCTGCTCTGCTATACCCTACAGTTCTAACAATTTAAAAAACCTAGTCCTGACCCTGAAGGGAAACACTGGAAATTCCCAGTGCTGAAGTTGGAAGGACTCTGATGTACAGACAAAGGAAAACACTACTTAAACTTCTACTAGAGACAGTGAGCTGACCTGACTATAGAAAAGAAAACCATGTTGAATTAAATTTTCGAATATGAGAAAAAAAAAAAAATCAACAAACGAAACATCATTAACTATCACATGAATGAAGCCTTTTAAATTTTGCTGGAATTGCTTTTGCAGGCATCTTACTTTCCCAATTCAGACAAATCCTACCCTGCTGCTCCCAGATTTCCAGATAAGACTCGCTTGGTCACAACTTTGTTTTCTGGCTCAGCTTTCTCCTTCCTCACTTGCTGGTTATTTAAGAACAAAATAAATCACGAGGCAATTACCCTGACATCTGTCACAAGGGAAGCTGACAGACTATAAACTACACACATTCACAGACCGCCGACATCCTCGATGCCAAAGTTGTCAATGGGAACAGGAGCCGAAAAAATACACGACTTTGCAAAAACCATAAAATATAAACCTAAATGATCAAAGTACGACGTACTGCACTGGTTCTGTATGAACTTATTCTCAATCCTGACTGCAGCCTGCTCAAATGAAGAGTAAGAACTAAGCCAAGCAGGGAAACTCCAGCTTCCCAGCACTGGCACGGCACGGAGCCGTCTCCCTGAAGCTCCGACTCACAGCAGGAACAGGCAGAGCAGTGTCGCACCAGAATATACCCGGTCCCTCTCTACAAGCCCAAGGGCAGCAGGAACTGATGGGCTCTCTCATCTTTCCACAGGAAACAGCTCTGGAAGAAGCTCCCCACTGGAGCCGCCAGGCTGCTCAGGTTCACTTTGTGCACGACTAAACATTTCTCATTTTTGTGCCCCTGAGATGTGACAGTATTGTGAAAAAGAACTTTCCTGAGGAACTCTAAATAATATTTGTAGAAGCTTTTTTCTCCTCAGCTGTCTCTCACCCACTGAGGAAAGCGACCTCACATGCTGCCAAGCTGTGCTGCACACAGAGCAGCTGGGAAGCACTGCACTTAATTATGCTACTTTCATTTCACAGTTACCATAATCTGGTTTAGTATGTAAATATATAGTGAGAGACACAGAAATATTTAATCTTTTTAAAAAATAAGTGAATTTCATAGAATAAAATAGGAATTACAGTTAGATTTCTACCCACCAGGAACAGCCACTACTCATTCTGTGTGCACACCCCACGTTACAATTAGAGCTACGTGAAGTCCCCTTCCTCTGCTTCTACACCACACACTCACTCTGACTAATTAAATTACAGTATATGAAACAAATGACTCACAAAAATTTACAGAATTTCTGAAAACCACAGCCATACTCCAGGATGATTTTAAAAAGAAGCCCTAAAAGTACTCAAATATAATACAAATAAAATATACAAGCCTTGCGACAACTTTCAAGCCCAAAGAACACACCCAGTTGCACATTTGAACATGCAGCATGTTTTTCTCCTTTAAAATACACAGAAAACCTGACTTTACAAACAGCTTACAGGACTGAACAACCCAGTGCTTCCACAGCTCCGAAGTCCACACCAAAAACCCCTGAAATGCCCAAATTGTCCAAAGACAGAGCACTGGAGCAGAACTCGGAACTGAATTCTATCATTAGTTCTATCACTAACACTTTCAACAACCTGCGGTACGTTCTTTTCTCGGGGAACCGGAGGAAAACATCACCACTTCTTTTATAAAGCACTTTGAGATCTACTGAGAAAGTTGAGGGTAGTGTAAGGACACAGTACGAGCACACCAGTAAAACAGCCAAAGTGCTGATTGTACGGACACACACAAGTTATCCCTGCCCAGAAACTGCGCCGAGGCTGCAGTGACACGGGAGCTGGCACCAGCACAGGACCGACCGACCAGCTCCGGGGAGCCCCCCTCTGAAATTACACCTGTGGAACGTTTTATTTGCAGCACGGGAACCACGGAACGATTTGCTTTTCCTAGTTTAAGGAAGTGTCTCACAACGATCCTCGCTCGGTCCTACACTGTCCAAGAGCTCCAGCCCAGCCAGGTGGGCAGAGCCCAGGTAACACGTTTTCACGTGGCTACTGAGGTTCTTCTGGGTCCCGAAGCCCTTCCCACAGCAGAGACAGACAAAGGTGCGCTCGCTTGAGTGCACGGACAGGAGGTGCCGGCTTAAGTCTGTCTTGTCGCGAAACAGCTTGGCACACTTAGGACACTGCATCTTCTTACAGTGGAAGTGGATGGTCTTCTCGTGCCGATCCATGTTGGATTTCAGGGTGAAGCTCGCGGGGCACTTGGAGCACTGGAAGCGGGCGAGCTGGCCGGCAGGGACGCCGTCGGCCAGGCCGGGCGGGGAGCAGTCGACCGCATCCAGAGGGAGAAGCGTGGAGAAGGCGTGCTCGTGGATGTGCTCCTTCAGCTCCTCGGCACGCCGGAACACCCTCCTGCAGAACCCGCAGGTCGGCCTCCCGGCCAGCGCCGAATCCAGGAACGTCCCACCGGCAGCGACGTCCGCGTCTTCCGATCTGGAGAAGCTCGTCTCTGGAACAGAGCCACGGGCACACACGTACAGGTCAGCGCCTTCAGGGGTAACATCATGAGGGTTCAAAGAAGTATTTTTCTCCCTGCTTACCTGAGTCAGAGTTATCAACCTGCCAAAGTGCCAACACTCTGTCGTAAGCGCCCTGCAAAGGGAAAAGCATGTGGAGGTTAAGAGGGGCTTTTAGCAGAGCCTGTCCTGGAAGGCAGAGCTCTGACTCCCACGGCTGGCACTGCCTTCAGCCCCTCTCTATGGGAGGCTCAACCACTTGACCTGGCAGCCCTACGTGCCTTCACGAAGCTTTCGCTGCCAAAGCGGTGAACTGCGACGTGTTTTGCAGGATTTGGTGTTTTGTAGACAGCAATCAACATTCCTGTTTAGGTCCTGGGTAACCACTCGGTTTCCAGTCTCACCAGGCATCGCAGCTCCCGTCCAGGCCAACGGGAAACGCTGGACGGAAAATTTACAGCAGATACGACAGAACTGGAAAATTTTCCCTGAGCTCTCCACAGCCACTTTTCCTTTCCACATAGAAAAGCGTGTAGAAGACAAACACCTTCTGTGTAGCTCCCTTTATGCAACGCTCCCTGGCGCTGCTGGGCCAAATTCTAAATAAAAGCTGATTTTACTTTTGTTTTTCGTAACTCCTTTGCGACGTGCCAGCGTGTGGCAGATGGCAACCCCGTATGAGGCAGAGGCGATGCTGCAGCCTCGGCAGGGCCGTGCACACCGGGCAGACCAGCTCCCTTCACTCAGACTGCAGAGGAAGATCTGTTTTCCCATCCATTTGTCTAACAGAATTAAAGTATCCCTCAAAACCAGTAAGAATAAAAGAATGCTGCAGAGATCTATGGATTTTAGGTCAAACACCTGACTTCTGTAACAGAGAGGAACAGTCCACTTCTGTCCAAATTCACACAGTTACAAGAAACTCAAATGCAGAACACCAGAAGTGAGCGATGGGTCGCTGAGATCTTGGCTATCTTCATGCCATTGTTATACGTTTGTGTGCAATGCTGTGCAAATGAAGGGATTTACAACAAAAAGGGCATGTATATTTAAAAAAGAACAAACAACAGAGGTTTTTGAAGGGAAGTTCTGTTCAGGTAAGGCAAAAAGCCTAAAACTGGGGCAGCACCAGTCCTGACCTCAACAGACTTCTAGTTCTAAAATAACCTATATTTAAAAAAAAAGAAACCTAACAGATTAAAGTAGAAGGTATTAGGTCTTTCAAACTCCTAACTGAGAAGGATTTGATCAAACAGATACCTTTGCATTTCATTTTCTTTGTGGTTTTTTCCCCCCCCCGCCCCGATCTTACCTGGGTTGAGGAAGGCACCTCTCCTTTTATCACAGTTTCTGGTGACATTTCACCAGAAGAGCAGATCCTGGGGGGGCTCTGAGTGGCAAGGTGTGCTGAAGACAGCGGGGGAGATGGTGCTTCCACTTTGCCATCACATTCACCCCTTGAAGGATTCGAGTTGGTGCCAGGCCCTGGGGAACACAGGAAACGAGTCTCACCCACGTGAACGAGCACCAGCCGGTGGCTTTAAAAACGGCCTCGCAAAGGCAGCGCCCCAGCACTCGCAGCTCATCTTCTGTCCGTGGAAGGCAACGCAGCAGCACAGGGATGCCAGGCTTTTGGGCTTTCTGCTCGGTTCCTTGGCTTTTGTCAAAACCAGCCTCCCCACCCAAACGCGTGTGCTGGAGTTACATCGCACGGCACGGTCACTACAGAGTCCGCCGGGAGAGAGAAGCGCAGTGCAGCACAAGTATCCAGAGCAATCGCATTTCTCTCGGAGAAGCGCCATTCCAGACACATACATTTCCATCTTTACGGAATGGACACACAAACCTCGTTCCACTAACTTTCTTGAAAGTTCACGTCAAAGGTTCAGATCTCAAGATCTGTCCGTGGCGGTTTAATTAATATCGGACTGTCAGTCCTTGATCTCAAAGTGCTTTACGAAAGACGGGAAAAAGGATTCCTGTCATTCTATAGTTAGCAAGCATGGAAGTTCAAATATTTGTACAAAACTCTTCAATTAGACCTAACACTCATTACAATCTAAAAATCTCCCATGGTTCCAAAGGAAGACACGCTGTGTCCGGCCCAAGCACAGTTGCACCCTCTCACCTGCGCTGCAGCAACAACCAAATGCAAAACAATATTCCAGGAACTGTCCTGAAAATCTATGACAAAGCTAAATACAAATAAAGACTGTGTCATCACAATCAGTGTACATTATAAATTGCTAAACAAACTTTGACTGAGTGTTGGAATGACATACTGGACTGGCTGTTCATTTTGTAAACCAAGGAGGCAAAACCAGAAGCAAATATGGCATACAATAAACAAATTCATATTTAAAGCACTCTACGCCCTAAAGGCTTTTTAATTTCTAGCACAAAAGAGTCTGATTGAAACCTTCAGGGATACAAAAAGCACACTCTTTAATGCGGCCACGAACAACAAGTCACAGTTTACACTGTGTCCGAATACAAAGCGCTGTGATCTGGGTGACAACAAAGCACTCCAGTGAAACCCCTCCAAGATTTTGAGACATGAACGATCCCAAACCTTACTTTTTTTATCAGCTATCAAAGGAAATTGTGCTCTCGTGCCACAAGCTGGATGTTTGATTTACCTTCGTCTGCTTTGATCGCAGATTGAAATCTGTCACAACTTAGTGAACTCTATTCAGCTGGGGTAACGAAGCCCCGAGGTTTCGCTCCGTGCTGCTCATGTGCTGCTGTTGTAATTCAAAGGCAGGACAACAAAATGCTAAAACCCCAAAAATGGGATGGGGAAAAAAAATCAGGAAAACCAGGAATTCATCAGTATTTCCTGTTAGAAACTGCTACCAGGAATCCAGCTCTCCGGATCCATAGCAGAATTCCTGTCTAGACAGCCACACATTCCCTTTTTCCCCACCCTGAACATCCCAAACTGATTCAAACTGCCCCAGAGGCATCTCTGGGTTGCACTTCCTTTAACTAATGGTCCTTTAGCATACAGTAAAGATAAGCCAGTGGGGCCTGGCTTGATTAATTCTTTATTAGCACCTCTCCAGAGTTCCACAGGCTCCCAAGAAACTCTGCACTTCTTAAAGTAAAAGTTGAGGCTCGTGAAATAGAGCACAGAGAAACAATGAAGTATCATCCAGCTGAGCCACAAAGATGTACAACACAAGAGAGTACAAAGATGAGGTTTCAAACAATAGTTAATATTTATTTGGTTTCAACAACACAAGACGAGAAACTCCACATCAGTGACCCAACACTTTGTACATGAGAACCCAGACAGCACCTGCATTTATGGTTTGTCCCATTCTGACCAGTACTGTGAGAAACCTTTTTCTCTCCTAAATTTGTGTAGAAATGAAATTTAACCAAAAGCATTTTAACTTCTACATCAGAAACCAAACACACTTTCCTTCAGTCAGCTTTGCATTCAGAGGGTGAAGCAGGGGTTTAGCAGTATTTATATGAATACAACATTCTCTGACAGCAGGACAGCAAATTACCGTGGAAAAGTGAAAGACAAAGTTATTATATCTCATTTAAAATTGCATCCATTCTCCCCTAAATCTTCTTTTAGCATGAACAAAAATTCCACACCAATGTGAATACCTTTAACTTCCTCTTGGGAAAGTTGACCACTGTGTAAAATGTGTTCCTTAACATCCAGTGCAAGAATAAATTATTGGCTCCAACGAACCACTAACTAAAAATAACCTATTAGTTGGTTTGCCCAAAAGAAAAGGGCTCTGTGTACCACGTAATCACTTGGACTGGAAGCTTCATAGGAATTGCTTCTATAAACAGTTTCAGCTGCAACAGGGTAAACAGGAAAAGCCAAACTTAGACATATAAAAAAGCATGCAATGTACTATTCTGAAATGTAGAAGTTGCCCTTTAAGGGAGCCAGTCATCCCATGGTCTTGAAATTTTCTTTTTCTCCTCAATAAGAAAACAAGGATGTGAACTAACCACCTCATTTTCTAATGAATATTAAAAGTCCCATTCTCTTGATTATACTTGGCAAAACCAGTTCAAAACACTCGACTAAAGCCTTCGAGACTTGTGGCCATGTGATGTAACCGCGTGGAACAATGCTACCAAAGTTCAGGCTCATAAATGAAGTAAGACACGTTATTAAACCAAGGAGCTCAGCAGAACTGCTCTGCTGAAGTTGGAAATCACAGAACAACCACCTGCTTTTACAGACAACCCAAGGAAACATGTAAAGACCAAGAAAACTGAATCTCTCATGATGCTTTATCTGAAAGACACCCCCAGCAACAAGCCATGCAGGTTCAATAACCACCAGTTCCCCAGACAACCTCGGTGTTACCCACGAGTAACTCACACATACTTTTTCCCCAGAAAAACCTGCATGTTCCAGGTTTCTGACAAGCATATGAATGTCAATCTTGAACACACATCATGAACGTCAAACTCTCGGAGTCCTTCAGCTGCGGGTTGTCTGGCGACTGTGCTACCCAAATGGGAAGATATTTAAATTTTCCCTACTGATTTAAAATGAGTTTGAACTGGGTAACTTCTCACAATGACACAACAGCCCCCCCACTCCCTGTACCCTGGGCTTCATTTTCCACCAGCAGAATGTCAATAGCTTCATACCTTGTATGATCATTACGGTATATAATGGATTAGAAAAAAAGAACATGGGTAAAAAGAAAACCTTGGGGTATCCTCTAACTTCCACAATAGGATGAAGTACGCAGAAGAACAAATAGAACCTTATAATGTATGCAGTGACTTGGAGAGTAATATCCCCTTTAGAAATGGCTCATCCAAGTTTTAAACATGTTTTACATCCTCTTTGCATCTGTCCACCACCATTAAGTCTGTTTTCCTCCAGAAAAGCAAAATAAACCTGGACACTGCTCCTTGAGCCAGTTATGTGCTTCAGTGCTTTGTAAGAGAATACAAACACAAGCCAGCAATAGCAGCCAAGATTAAAAAACACTTCACATTTTTTAAAGTCAAGAGAGACTGATCACTTACAATTCCCCAAATTAGTGCATTTCTTTTCATATCAGACAGATAAAAACTGCTGGGTTCAGTTGTTTTGTTAAATACAATCTTTTTCCCTGTGCTCCTGCTTACTCCTCCCCCTTTTTTTTTTTTTTTAATATAACCCAGGACTTAAAATGACTCAACATCCTCAAATTGTTTTTGAAGAAAAACGTCAAAAACACCTACAAAGCCAGCACCAACCCAGACTGTGCTTTTAGATCTCCACAATCTTCTTTACCACTCACTTCACTGTCATTTTATACACTGAAAATCCTTGTTAAACTTGATGTCCTATTGTATTCAGTAATGACCACTTAAAAGTGAATAGTATATCAGAAGATCTTTTTCAATGATTAAAATAAATTGATACCTGTGAATCTGAATAAGATGAAAGAAAAATCTGTCCCTTAACTCCCTGCTTCTGTAAAAATCCACAGCCACATCTCCAGCTGGTGCGAGAGCCACAGACCAAGCAGGCAGTCTTCTTTATGACTTGGGCATTTAACTTTGCTTCCATAAATATGAAATAATTGAAGCTCAGCTGAATGAAATTCAAGTTATAGTGAGAAGACTGGAAAACAGTGTCCTCAAATACATGCTGGAAGGACCTCCTGAGCCAAGATACCTCTCAGTGAGCTATCAACCACCCCCTTTTCTAAATGTATCCAGCTTTATTGTAGTTTATTTTAGTAGATCTTCTGCCTATACCATGCCTGTCCCCGAATTTCCATTCTCAGCTGACTGGGCAATCTCTAATTTCCAACCTGGATTTATGACTACCTTATACTCATTTGTCGCTACGCTAAGCGGCGCTTCAATTTTTAAGTAAAACCTAAAATCCTCCAAGCAAGAGAGGGATGATGGATAGAGGGCAGCCCCATCACTACTCCGGTTTCTCACGACAGAAGATGGAACTGCTGATTTCACCTGACACGAGTCACAGATCCGACCCCGCGGCGCATCAATCACTGCAGGCGCCATCGATCCTGCTCCCTGTGTCCCAAAGCCAGCCGAGGGCACTCTGCTCCCTGCACGCAAACCCAGCCACTGAGCTGAGGCAGGTCTCTGCTATCCCCCCCGCTGCAACAGAGGGGTCCCCAGCCCCGGAGCCTCGTCTGAACCATCTGAATGGGATTTAACTGGAGATCATTCAGTAAGCGAGTTACTGTGCAAGAAACCAGAACACAGCATCAACCACTCCCCACGAACACCTGAGCTGCAAAACAAGGCACAGAAACCTCAGTTCCTTTAGAAAGGTTTTTAAAAAAAATAATCCCACTGTTTAGACATGGGAAGTGAAAAGAGACACTAAGTCTGACACGAGCTTGTGCAGTTATTTCCCTTCGTCCCACAACTCCAGTGACCAGCGGGCCACTTGCAGGGGGCTTGGAGCAACCCGGTCTAGTGGAAGGTGTGTCTGCCCATGGAATAAAATGGCCTTCAAGGTCCCTTCCACCCCAAGCTACTCTATGACTCTTCAATTCATTCTCTGATTCTATGACCATTAAAGTTATTTATTTTTTGCCACTGAGGAACTAAAAGAAAACAGAATAATAAATAAGTGAATTTTTCATTCTATTTAATTGGTCAGTTTTCTCAGCACAGACGAAAATAAACATTTTCTCCTGGAAATTAACATGCAGTACTCAGAAAGCTGCTGCTTCCCCTATTCTATTTCACAAATGACATCCCCATCTTTGGAGAGTACTATCAAAACACAGCATTAATAATTTCTCTTTCTTTATGCACTGGAGAATCGAGCTGCGATGAAGAAAACACAACAGTACGCTGAGAAATCAGCTGTCCACACCTAATGGTTCACCTCAGCTCCCTCCAACAGATCACCAGCAGAAAAACAATCCTTTCCACGTGCAAGTATAACAAAATCAATTGCTGCTCATGACTTAAATTAAGCTGCACAAAGTGAAGCACACGCAGTCTGTAACATCTCAACTGATTCCACTGACACAGGAGCAACAGTAAAGCTGTTCAACGTCCCCAGCCTGCATTCAAAACCTTTGGAGCTATTCCTTCACCGCAAGGACTCAGGTATTTTGTATTTAGTTTGTAAGCACCCCTTTGCAAACAAACGAAACAGAAATTTGAGCACAACCCCTACAGACTCTTTCCTTCCACGACTTCAGCAGTTAACATTAAATTTGGACCAACATCACACACAGGTTTCCCAAATCTCACGGAAAAACCCTGGATATAAACATACCATCAGCAACAAACAAGGCGGGGACCTGCATTTTCTTCTCACCAAAGATTTCCCTTGAACAAAAAAAAAAAATAAAAAAAAAATGTAAGAACACCAACTTACGAGAGAGCGAGTGGGTGCCTTTGGGGAGGTACTCGAAGAGCAGGGAGCTGTCCTCGCCCAGCACGTCGGCTTTCAGGGACAGCAAACTGTTCTTACTCATGAGAGCCGCGCGCAGGTTGGCGACGGTGGCGGCCTGGAGCGCGTCCTCCTTCTCCGGGGTCAGGGGCTGATGGATGTAGCTGGACTCGCCGCCCAGGAGAGCCTCCTCCACGCTGGGGTAGGGGTCCGGCCGCTCGCCCCTGCTGTCAGAGCCGCCGGGCTCTGCCCCTGCCACATCAGCACCTGCGGGATGGAAGGTGATGTCAGAGACGTGGGGAAGCACGGGGGCCACGCGCCCGCCTCACCACGGACGCCAATAACAGAACCAGGAACGCGGCAACAATTAGTTTGGCTTCATTTTTCACATGAGAGTGCTGTTTCTCACCCCTCTTTCCCCAAAATCCCAAAGACGTGGCCAACCCGAGTTCTGTGTCTCCAGCCTGTGCCCACCTGCCCCCTCCACTCCTGCCCCACCAACTGGGCTTAACCACAAGTCATGAAGCAGGGCACGGGGAGAGAGATGGGCATCGCCTCCTTCACAATCAATACCTACATAAAACTATTTATTTAACTCAAAATAAGATTTCAGGGAAGTCTGCTAGTACTGAAATTAAATTCAGAGGTTTTAAGTTCTTCATAATTTTTCTCCAGTAGTCCAAATCTTCATTCTTTCATTTCTTCCCTGTGAGGAAGGTTTGGAAAAATCCAGTAATAAACAGCCTCTAATAGTGGGCTGCTAAGTAGTACAAATCCTTTGGGGTCACTTGTCCAGAAAATACACAGTAATCAGTGGTACCCAGTACATAGCAGAGGGTGGGTTTTATACAGAAGTGATACAGTTAAAAACCCCCAAAGATACACATCAGCCACTTTACAACAGGTAGCTACAAATTATTAATAATAAAATAATTTTAATAATAAAATAATTACTATTGATAAAAATATTAATGGAATATCAAGTACTGAACCCAAACAGAAACAAAAAAGCTATGATAAGGTGAATTCCTCCTTGTGGAAAGCAGAGCTGATTTTTGCATTTTTCGGGAGGTCTAATTGAAGACACTCTTCTGTTTGAACTTCAACTCTCTTATGGTCCTAAATAATTGATGAATTTTTACGTAAAGTGAGTCTTAGACTCCTCTCTATTCTTCACACAAAACAACAAAAATTATGTAGAAAAAGGGCTGTTAGCCCATTTATAAAGAGCATAAAACAAACTGCAATTACCTACTCGACAATCTGCACCAGCAAACACAGCTGACACACTGAAAACCCAGCTGAGCACCTGGCAAATGGGGCTGAAGCTTCCCAAACTTACGCCTTTGCAGCACTTCTATCAAGATGTAGAGGGAAAAAGTCCAAATCCAAAGAGAAGGCACAGATAACGAGTGATCAGATGGAAAAGGAAGCTGTTTTTCAGACCCTGAACATTTTCTTGCCTCCTAGTTTAAAACGGATTTAAATCTACTTAATGGAAGCGGGAACTATTACAGCTCACAGCAGTGGTATGACACGTACAAAACCAATACCTGCTGCTTTCACAAATCCACCCTGCGCTCCTCAGGGCACGGAATTCAGGTGCAGTCCACATAAACACTGCAATAAACTCACTCCTGTACAGGTTTCAGAGCAGCAGAGCCCCGGAGAAGGGAGGAGGCAGAGTGTGACACACCAGCACTCGGCTTCCACAACCTCAATCCAGGGCAAGGCATTAATCTGCAGAGCCTTATTAAAAAATGCTAATGAGGACACTGGTACCGTGCCCACCTCCTGTAGCCCGGAAAACAGCGGAAGGAAGATCATTATTTTTATCTCCATTTTACAGGTGGTGGCTGCCAGAGAAGACGCAGTGACTTGCCTGAGGTGTCCAGCCCACGGAGCCAGGAGCAGCCAGTGGATTTCCCAGACCCAGCCCAGGACATGTCAAGATTCCATAACACGTTCAGATCGGCTTTACTAAACTGCACTGTTCTGCCAGTCCCTCTTACTCGTGAGTTGTTCCACTTCCTTTGCAAAACAAACAGCCTCCAAGCAAACAATAAAGAAAAAGCAATCACAGGCAGAGTGCTCCCACGCCCCGGAGACGTAGGGAATACTCAAGGCTGGGGGCTACCAAGACAGCAGGTGGTTCATAAATGTGAACTATCAGAGATGCTCTATGTTTAAAACAAACCATTTTCCCTCCTCCATCTGCCTTTTACTTGTACAATACCATATTATCAGTTTTACTAAATCTTAATCAAGAAGAATTCAAATGCTTCAAATTTTTACTTATTTTCTCATTCCTCCGTTAATGGCTTACAGGAATAGACATTATTCTAGATGAAAATGAAGGGTTTTTTTAAAACAAGCCAGCATGTCAACATAACTGGAAATTACAAGACATTAAAAACCAGCAGCTGTTGGAAAAGGTGGTGAAGAAAGTAAACTTTAGCCCATTAAACTGAGGAGACAACAGAGAGCTTCACTACATCAAAGCCACGATAATACCACTACTCCTCTGCTCCTCACTGCCTACACGGGCAATCACAGCACGTAACTTGGGCCAGAAAGGGTGTTTGTCCACAAAACTGAGTTTTCTGCCCCTCGTATTTCCTGCCATCCTTTGTCAGAGCCTGTTACAGCTGGTGATTGACAGTCGCCAGAATCCGCTGCTGCACATAAACACTAATTGCTAAAACACACGCAGATTAATTGTAACCACAACAAGACATTAAATGTTCCTCAAAAGCCAAGATTAGAGACAGACAGTGAAATAGATGCTTTAGAGCTTCCAGTATTTATAGCTGATGTAATATAATCAAATACACATTAAGGCAAAATAAATATCCACTTAGTCACAGAAACTGAAATACTCTCAGCACACCAAAACCCAAAAAATGCAACAAGTTCCTCTCCATGGCGCCTTCAAAACCACTTCTCTTTTCTCTAGAATGCAGCTCCTTTTAACAAGATCTAGCCAAAGAATTATATGAATCAAAAGCATCCGTCACTTCCCAGTAATCTAAATTGTTTACTACAGCTTCAGCCCCATGTAAACCAGGCTTTAGTCAATGAGCTTCTATTCTGCAATCATTCACTGCCACGGGTCCCGTGGCTGCTCAAGAGCTCCATCCAAGCCCTCCATATCTCATTTTTCACACACTGGGACAGCCCCTGTGACTGCAGGGATTCGGGCTCCACACGCAGGAAATCCCGAGCTAAACACGGGATTAATCCTGCTCGGAAAACTGAGCTCATTAGTCTCTTCAGCGAATCATTATTTTGCAGTTATTCTATTACACCAGCCTACTTTCCAAACTCAGAAGCTTTAGAAAAGCTTTCTTAGTTGGTGACTTGAAAGAACATTTTATTATTAGGTTTTGTTTCTGAATAAAACACGGAGCCTGTTTTTTGACAATTCTGGCAACAGAATTTCCATGCCCCGAAACTCTGAAAGCAGCATTTAACTGGTAAAATTCTTACCTACATACGAAAGCCTCGTGTAACAGGAGTAAAGGGAGTCTGACCATGAGCACCTTCTCACAGAGGTCACACAGCCCAGCTGAGCTCAAAACACAATTCATTCCCAACCACGCTGACCAGGCAGGCTTTAACAGATCCAGAGTGAGGAATAAACCTCATGCCAGCACAAGAGGAGCGGTACAATATTCCCAACACACCCGACATGGATACTGCAAAGTCCCTGGAAGTCCTGTAAGCTGAGCTCCTGTCACAAGCCCAGGTACAGGAAACCCAAGCTGCACTAGTCAAACAAAAAAAAAATAATCAAGCACTATGGACATCTGGCAGCCTCTTGGAAAGGACTATGGAACAAACAAAAGTCATGGAACTTACTAAAAGTACCCAAATTATATGCTAATGTGATAATTTGTTTTCCAAGATCTCGGAGGAAACAGAGTGAAAAGGCATTAAATGTCGTCCAACAACAGCAAAACACACATGGCCACCCCAGAAAGAGCAAGGAAAAGTTTCTCTGTTTTGAAGACTCCACTTGGTTACCTTAATTAATTACTTTAATACAGAAAAAAAATTATTTTCTTGTATTTCTTCTCCCTGCTTCTGCCATTTTTCCTCATTACAGCTTAAACTCATCTGTTACCAAACTACCTCCTCAGTGTCTGCTTCCCTCACACCACTTATTTCTTGTTTGTACTGCATTTTAACCTCCTCACTAAACCCCCAGTGGGGTTTCCCAGACTCCCAATGCTATTTTTCTCTTTCATAATTCTTTTTTTTTAATAATTTTTTCCTCTTTTCATGTCTCATGTAGACAGCTGAACATCTAGAAATCTGTAGCTGGAGGACTAAACCCATGAGAAGAGAGAAAGGTGTGAATAAAAGCCACGCAAGGTTACATCTGCAGCCGGAAAATTCAAAGCAGAAACAAGCTTTTTCCCCTAACAACGAAAGGCAACGTTTTGCCAGGTCAATCTTTCTCAATATTGCTCTTTTCATTACAGTCTCGAGCTAAAAGGAGATTTAAGAAGCCTGTCATCTTTTCAAAGCCCACGTCTGTTTGGCAGGAACACAAAGCAGTGATGTTTCTCCCTCGGTTTCCCAAGTCTCCAGGATGCTGAGGTCGCCTGATGGAGGTGACCCCCTCAACCACCGCAGCCCTTCAAAGGAGGGCAACTCTACCTCACTTATCACTTACAGAGCTTTAACCCACTTTCTGTGTTTCTCCACCACCCCGGTGAATTTCAGGGACCTTTGAGGAGCCCTTCCAACTCCTCCTCAAAGCCCCTGGAATTCAGTGCTGTTTCTCACAGCACGAGCCACTCCTCAGCACACCTTTCCAAACCAGAGGTTGTCACTGCTCAGCGCCTGCAGTAAACTCTGCAAGTCCCACAATCTTCAAAGACAATGGCAATTGGAGCCACCTCCTGCCACAAAACACTCCCTACCCTTTGCCACAGCTCACCCAGCCTGCGGGACCCATTTTGGCAGAATTTAAGCCCTTGGGTGCCATCGTCCTGCTGGTCTCATCCAGCATCCTCTCAACCCAGAGTCAGCATCACCATCGGCTAAACCCAGCCAAAGCCTCTGGTTGCATGTGTTTTGTGGACACTTGCCAAATCTAGGGGTGACAGCAAGATCCCACAACTATTTAAAGAAACACTAGATCATCTTATATCCTACTCTTGCTTATAAAGCACATTGTCAGTCACAAACAGGGGAACTCCCTACCAAGTCCGCCCAACACTTTCCCTGCCATAGACAAACATGAAACAAGTCATACTTCTTGTTTCAACACCTCTAAGAACAAAGCACATAAAATCCAACAGCAGACCCTACAGGCGGTGAGAATGTTCTCTCTTTACATGAATTAGGGCAGAAATGTGAAAGAAAGACTTTTGGGTACAGGAGTCCTGCTGTCAGCCACAGCAAGGCAAGCACCAGGGAAAGTACAGCCTGGAAACACCAGGCACTGGAATTACCTCTGGAGTGGTGTCACCATCAGACACCAAGAGAGGTCACCCTGACCTGGGAAAGCATCACTGCTCTGTTATGTGGAGTCCTTTAAGAATTGCAAAATAAATTAGATTGAAAGTGACTTCAGGGCTGCTTGTACAGCCCAGTTTATCCAGGTCATCACCGCATATCTGCAGGGGAAAGAGGGCATGTCTTCTCCACAACTTCACCATTAGACCAAACTGTCAGGAATTTTCCCCTTTTACCCCATGAGAATCTCCCTTCCCATAACTCATGTCCATTACCTCTCATCCTTTCTCCATCCTGATACTGAGAAGGATCTAGACAATCCATCTAACCCCCTTCTCTTTTCCAGGGTTAAACCAAGGCATTTCAGCCTCTCCTCATACACATTGTATTGATGGCTGGGATTGCTCAAGCTTGTCAGTCTTCCTTGATCTGGAGATGACCAAACTGGATCTTGTACTCCAAAAGCTCCTCCTAAGGCAGGCAGCCAGACTTCACTGCTGCAAGGGCACACAGGCCCTTCTTCAGCTCCTTGCTCACCAGAAGATTTTCTGCAAAGCTGCTTTCTCTCCCCTTGGCTGCCAACCCAAACTGCTCCACGGGGTTATTCTGTCCCACATGCAGGACTTCACACTTGCCTTGGTGGAATTCATGCTGAGCCTGGCACCGCTGCCTTCCAGCGGATCATCCCTCCCAGCCTGGTGCCATCCAGAGACTTGCTGAGGGTTCACAACATCCCACCACACAAGTCGGTAGCGAACAAATCAACAGCATCAGCCCTGGATGCAGCCCCTGATGGATGCAGGCATCCCACTTTCCTGGGCAGACAGTTAGTGTCTCCTGCACACAGCTGGATGATATTCAGTGTGATTGTAAATGTGATTTTTTTCTGTTCACAACATGACAAGTGGGAAGGGCAAAGGGAAGAGGTCCCAATATCAGCACCTTCTCCCATCCCAAATTCTGGCATATTGCCCTGCTACTCCTTCAATGGTACCAAGACCACAAGTATAGTTGTAAAGTAAACTTGAGACAGGAACTAAAATGTTAAAAATAAACTGATTTATTTAAAAAAGCTATTTTTAAACCCAGATCAGTTCCCCAATCTGGTTCTCTACATGCGTGCACAGATATTTTCTCCGGAACAACTGCAGGAGAGCATAGGGGTGCGATTGAGTACCAAAGAAAAGTGGGAGCCACTTAAACTCAGCTTTTGTTTCAAGGACACTGCCAAACTGTGACCCAAGCCAAACTCCTCTGGAAAAAAACCTAGGTGAAATCAAAGACTTAATTTTCTGAGGTTCTTCTACCTATTTGTGTCAAGCAATTGCCTAACAGTAGATTTCATCTCTAATGCCAGGGATGATATTTCTTGCATAAGTTCAGGAAGATTTGGCTTGATCTCCTTCTTTACAAAAGACAATTAATTTTTAAACTCTCAGGGAAAAAAAGAAAAAAAAAGAAAAAGCTTTCATTTCATAGTGATTTTTTTCTTGGGAATAAAAAAATAAAAAAGCACACAGGCTGGCAGAAAAAAATGACAATCTTTTACCAGCTGCTAAAAATATCCTTGAAGCTTGTATTTCAGATACCTCCTCCTTTCTAACAGAAATCCTTCAAAAGTGTTTCAAACTTACTATTTGTTAAGCAAACCCCAGTGTTCTCACCCACTGCAATATTTACCCAGGGAAGTGATGCCATGAGCTGTATTGGGTTTGATTTGCACTGTTTTACAAACAAAGCAGTAGACATGTGGATATAATAAATGTGCACAGCATTCAAAACAAGTTCCAATTTCCTAGTGCAGGAAACTATCAAGCTAACTTAGGTATTTAACCACAACATATTTGATCATTAAAAACTGCCTTCGTATTAAACACTGCAAGATATCTTAAGTGAATCCTTACGGACCCATAACCATGGTCTCCTTCAGGCTCTTCTTTGAGGTTTCAGTCCTACTACAGCTTCTGCTCCGTGACTCAGAGCAGGGCGATCTGGGACTGTCAGGATCTGAGTTCTGAAAAACACCATCCTGTATGAAACTGCCAAATTCCAGCGCTGTTCCTGTTTCTGGAAGGCTCAGGAGGAACACAGAGGTTTCAATGTCATTTTCAAGCCTAGAGCCATAGGATGTCTCCTATCTATGTTTTACCAACAGAAACATTCTCCTCAGTATCTCTAGAATAACATTTCTTAAATAAATCAGGCTTGTTTTACACAAATATGACTTGTTTGGTTTTGGGTTTTTTTATGTTGCTACTTCTGCAGTGTGTTTATAAGCACAAGTGTATCTCCGTCTTTGTCTTCCTCAAACAGTAATCAGTGTACAAATAACTGGAAAACTCCCTTTACTCCTCCAGGTATCTGGAAAAAAATAAACAATTTTCATCTCTTTCCCATAATATTTGTTTTTCTACCATTGAATCAAGTTCTGCTGACACTTTTCCATGGTCTGTGTCCGCAAAAGGACCTCCTGCCCCAATCCTGCTGTTTGTTGCTACTCTCCTACTGCCTGTTAGTGACCTCAGCTCGGGTGTTTGTAGGGCTACAGAGAAAATCTGGTCAACTACTGATCTTCCTAAAATGAGATACAATAGGACTCCCAAATCCAAGAGAAAGAAAGGGTTAAACTGGGTGAGTTAGTTGTTTCTGAAACCATTCTAAAATGGAATAATAAAGTGTCCTCGCAGAAGCAGGAACGACTGGGCAGTGCAGAAGTATCTTAAGCCACTTTTGTTTTCCTAAAATATGCATAGAATTGTACAGTAACTTGAGACTATCACTTTAAAAATATTAAGGTTGACTGTAAGCTTAACCTCTTTTTCCAAGTCTCCTAACTCAGGCAGTAAAAGGACTGACACTATTCCCTGTGCTCCTCGGGATAGAGAGAGCTCTCACTGCTCATCAGCACGGGAACAGACACAAAGCTGGGGGGGCAGAAATAAAACACTCAAGTACCACATTAAATATGAACACTCATGATATGACAGAATGCTGAGTTACAAACACTAAAAATCCTCAGAACAAATATTTACCTTTTGAAACAAGTGCCTGTAAGAAATGTTAAAAGAGATTCATAAAAAATAAATCAATCTGAGAACAGTACAGCAAAGTTCGGGTTTGATTCCAGGTACTGCACCAGAAGAATTAATTCCTACTATGTTTTAATGCAAAAACACTGCAAATAGGGAAGTTGAAGTCCTGAACAGTGTTGATTGCAAAGCAGGAGTAGGATTTATGTTAAAATATTGAAAGCTTCTTGATTCACTTGTAATTTCAGTAAAGAAACCTGAAAACATAAGGGTAAAACATTGTTTTCAAAAGGTTGAGATCTCTGTAAAGGTGAGCCCAGTGTAACCCCGGCACAAGGAACAAATGCAACAGTGAGGAGGGCACTCACGAGAGGGAAGAAGCCTCTATCTCTGGAGTTAAAGCAGATTAACAGAATCAGGGCTGCTACAACGGGGAGGAGGAGGAGGAGGAGGAGGGCTTGGGAGCCTGGGGAAAATGGAATGTAGGGTGGGGAAAGGAAACAGACATTGAGCTTTGAGCTAAAGCTGGTTTAGGGTGGAACCATTCTAAAGCCAGGGTGTAGCCAGGGAGTGAGTGTCTGGGTTTAAAGAGATGATTTTAGTTTCCAAACTTGAAAATAACCTGACCTAACCCTTCAATAACTGCAACTACAAAGTCACTCCCACAAAGACTGTATCCTAATAATTTCTTTAGCCTGCAACTGTGGTGATACGGGGGGCCTGAATTATTCACTGAGCAACCTCTGCAAAATTCACCCTATGGTCACACAGGTCAGTGGGGCTCGGGGCAGGGTTTCTTCGCCTGGTTTTGTATTTTGATGTAAGTCGCAGCCACCTGCACACGGTGCACTGCTGCTCCGTGCACACCGAGAGCTCCAAGGAGGATCCAGGGACCTGGGCAGCTCCATAAGCCCCAGGAATGCGGGCTAAGCCGATTTCGGGCTAAGCAAGAATTCAGGGGGTGGCATTGAAGCACAAAGCTGTAACCCCTCCAGGTCTGGCTGAGAAAGCAAGGCTGGCATCGCTGACCCACCAGTGCTTATGGCACTGAAACATCTCAGTAAAAACATCACTAAAACACCCTCGTAGCAAAGAAAATTTTAAGACCTTGCATCATAACTGCAACTTCACGAAAAGAAGGGGGGAAATGCAGTAATGAACTTAATTTTCCAAGTGGCAGGCAATTTGTACTTTACTATTACCTACCCTCAAAAATCCTCCAGCACCTTTCCAATAAGCTGAGTGTTTTGAGCCAAACCACCCATCCTCCTTAAAAAGTGACCTTTCCGAAATTAGGCATGAAAGAATCACAGAATATGCTCATTTGTGATCTAAAGTAACAAACTAACAGTAGCAAATCATTAAAATTTGAGCCTCTGTTGGTTTAGGACATCAGATATTTACCTGACAACTGAAGTTTTAACCAGCTCAGTTTTCAGTCACGGCTGTAACAAACACTTTGACACCTGCCTGAAGTTTTCATACTGCAACCAGGGCTCAGACTGTGGCAGGGGGATTGGACACTCCACCCCTTCCAAACAAGACCCATTTAAAGGGAGAATTCCGTACTCTGTCCCACTGAGTTTTCTGGCTCACGCGCTGCATGGACCATTTCAACACCGCATGCTTCCAAAACTTCCCTTACCATCTCCTTCAATAGATGTCTCACAAAACAGAACCAAAATCTTTAAGAGTTCCTTGAACACCTGAATCCTGAGAACAAACACCAAACTCATTTCCTCCCCCCACCCCGCCCTTTTCTCATTTTGCAAAATCTGTATTCTTCTGCTTGGACTAATATGTTTGCCAAATATCACAACAGAAACAATGGGATTTTCAATGGAAGCAATTTATTTAAAAATAATTTGAAAATACGAGTCAAGGAAAGAGTTGAAGGTTTGCATTGACAAGGGGACAGAGTTGCACAAAGCCTGGTAGCCTGATGAGAAAAAGACACTTCTTCGAGAATGAAATCATTCACTTGCCTGCACTCAAGACAGGTCCAGAGACCTCACCTGCCCAAAATAGTGGAGAGTTCATCTAGAATGGGCTTTCTTGCCTCCCTCTGAAGCCTTCTGCAATGTAAGCTCACTACATGATCCAACTGTTAAGCATCTGTGCTCACCAACAGCTCCAGTAATCATAATTTGCTCCCTAGAAAGCGAGGCAGGAAAAGGGATGGGGAAAGGCTGCCGACAGCAGCTGTCTGCAGGCGTCCCGGGGAGCTGCCAGCACAGCTCCCTGCAGCAGCCACTGCCACCACACGTGTGTCATTGGAAAAGGAGGAACTTGAGCGTCTCCTCACCAGGAGGGAGGAAACTTGTGCATAATTAAAGATTTTGAGGGGGAAAATGTTAAAGGGACTGCGAACTCTGCAAAGTCAGAAGGATACAGTGAAGTCCTGCCCGTCCTTCCCATGGAGGTCACTGCTCTGAGCTTACTCAAGTACTGACGCTCTTCTTACAGAATACAAAAATTCCACTACATGTAACCAAATGAAAGCAAAGAGTTCCCACAGTGTAGCATCTTTTAGAAGGACTGTTCTGTTTTTAAAATAATTAGCTTCATTTCACAGTCAATTGGCACACAGAAATCCACTTGCAGCTTTTGGGTGCAAACAATCAGAAGACGTGTGGGAGTATTTCCTCAGAAATAAATTCCTGAATCATAACTACTACACTTGAACTAACACACTAATAACGCCGTCATAAATTCTTCAAAAGACACCTTCCAAGTGACAGAGTTTCCCACTATATTAAGAAGTAATTCCAGCAACATTTTGCTGTCCCAACACCTCTCCTGGTGAAGATAACAGTCCTCTTGGGCAAGAGCCTTCCAAACACCACGTGATCCTCTAGTCCATGCACTTGTGATGTGTAAACCTGTAAAAACTTTATCCAGCAGTGTTAAAGGAACTGTAGCCTAAGGAAAATGAAGATGATCATGGCACAGGAGTACTTCTGAATTTCATAAGCATCTTTGATACGAAGACTAGCAAATAACAATATGCTTCTCTAGAAAACCTATGAAATTCAAGAAAAAGGGATAAAAGGAAGACCTGCTCTTTTGGCAAGTGTGTGGAGGAAATTCTTCTTGGCTCAGCTATGAAGACAGTTATTATCCTTCAGTTTACTTTGGAGAGCTGCTGTTCCAAGCTAATGCAGCTTGGTGAGGAAAACATATATATGAAAGTTTCATACAAGGAATGACAGACTGACATCCTGAGCAACAGGATGAGAAAGAGAAAATCTAATGTGTTTGATGCTAAACAGACAATCCAAATTAATAAATTGAAACTAGCATGAAAAGATGGTCCTCATCAAATTTTTGTTTGACTGATACCACCCTGAGAAACTGAGTCACAGTCTCAATCCAGCACCTCAACTTCATTTGCATTCTTTTGCAAATCCTATTTGATCATCCTTTCTTGGATGAAAAAGACTCTTCACGGCAGACATGAACAACCTCTTGCTATTTCCATGATGTTTGATTACCATTAATTACATTACTCCACATTCCTTTCTATTTTAACCTGTAACATCAAATTCAAAGACTCTCAGCACCACCCCACCAGCACCTGGGAAAGAATCAACCAACTCACAAAGAAATTTTTTTTAACCTTTCAATTTAAAAAAAAAAAATCTTTGTCCTTTTCAGACCTCATTGATCAGTATTTAAATACAGTCTACTTAAATATTTGTACACCTGCCTGTATTGATAAGAACATGTTTCCCACTGAAAGAAGCGCCACTGCCAAGTGTGAATGAGCTGTGAGTTGTTTGAAAAGCAGTTTCAGTGACTGCAATGTGCTTCTGTGTAAAATAACAGGAATTAAGTAATCCTGTATAATATCGGAGTAGGAGCAGTATTTTCAATCTGTGAACTACACTGCCCCAGACAATCAGAGGATGATGCAATGGTTACTTCCAAGACTCCCCTTCCAAAATGTTGCTGAAATGCAACGCTGTTTGCAACCAAGACCAAATGAGTACCTTGCTCAATTTAGGAAAGACTGAACTTTAAAGATGGATCCCCCTAAATCAACTTCTGCACTGCCAGAAGGTCTATGTTAGTCCTCCAGCAGAGAGGCATTGACAAACAGTACCCAAATTATCCCACAATGAGGGCTTTCAGCCTTAGCAACCAGCATCTTAAAATAACTGATTAAATCAGGAAAGTGAATGAGCCTCAAAGAACAAAGAGTTCTAGGTAACTTTCTTTCCTCTTAGTTACTTATGAAAGAACATTCAACACCCATTTCCTCAGCAAATGAGTAGCTTTTCATCTTAGCTGTGAACAATGTGGACAGGGACACTTCTAAATAAATGAGGTGAAAAAGAGTCCTAGACAATGAAGTGTGTTTTAAAGAATGAAACCTGACACAACTAAATCAAAGACAACTTCAAGCTGAAATTTAAACACATCCCAATTATTTGCTGGAAGAGCCTGCACTGTGTCATTATCCATCTGCACACAAGAAAATCAATTATTCTCCACGTTCAGGAGTCAAGTTTGCAACAGCCCTACACTACTGATGAATTCTCACAGGAGAGGGAAGAACCTGGGGTACCAAAGCCCAGTCAAAGCAGAACCTGTAGCTCGGCAACCCGGGAGATGGATCAGCTGACAGGAAAGTTGCTTCCACCTGCTGGATACGGGAAATAATCCTGGGAGACCAGCAGAGCCTGCTGTGTGCAGGGCCCCAGGCAGGGATGGTCTGGGGGAGCAGGAGTGCTCTCACTTCACACTGAAAAAGCAGCATTCTCACCTCAGTGACCAGCTGATTTCACCCAAACCACACATCTACCACACAAGTGCACGAGAGGCTGCTGACAAGGTGCCCCAGGTTAACTGAAACTGAACATTTGCATCTCAGATCCCTTGAAATCATACAAAGAAAATCCCCCAGAGACAAGACAATTTGGCCCGAGATACGTGCAGGGCTCACACAGATAATCTCTGCCATGAAGCCCACACACACCTATCCCACAATTTTAGGCCCCACAGTGCAGAGAAACAACCCTTTCCAGCAGGGCAGAAAGGAGAATTTCACTTCCATTTGTCTCTCTAGACAGCCAATATGGAGAACCCACAAGTCTTCACAGACCCTTCCCGTTCCTCATGGACACTTCCACATGGCACACACTGCTCTTGTAGCAGCAGCCCCTGTTCTGTTTGTTTTGGACAGAGAAGTGTTGCCATTCATCTTTTCCTCCTATTTTACCAGCACTAGTGGAATATTGAAATCTTCCCCCAATCACCATCATTCAGCTTCCCCTTTCCCACCACTGGAACCACCTCGTTTATTGGAAACCACATTTAAGATGAGATATAGAACAAATAATTAGATGTGCCTGCTGACGTGCTGTCTCAGCACTGTGCTGAGTCAAGCCCCTGAGCCATCTTCCTCTCATCTGCAAACAGGCACTGCAATTTAATTCCTTAACAATTAGGAATTAAATAATCTATGCTTCATTCAGCTTCCAGTAATACAGTCTCTTCTATTCTGCAGTGTTTTCAGTAAAGACATCCAATCTATAAGCAGTTTTCCAGGAGGATCAGAGTTGCAGTTCTGTTTCTGCAGTCACTCCATGTCTGGTTCATTCCAGGTACTGTCCAAACCCACACCCCTCAGACAGTACAAGTGATTGAGTTGTTTTTATGGGATGCCATGAAAAATGAAAAACAGTTGCATGAGAATAGCACACCAGGCTTAACTCAAGACAAGCCTAAAATACATGCATTATAGAAACAAGATTCGTAATAAATCACTGTTATCTCAAATTATCTCACATTTTTCTTCTGACATTGTTTAGATTTTATCATCAGCTAATTAGAATAATTACATGCACGCTTGCTGCAGCAGATAACCGTAAAACATAATAAATCTCAAGACATTTGTAGAGAGTTACCCGTTCAATGAAAACCACATTTAACCTTCAGAACGCAAGCAACTTAAACCTCCTTTTTCAGCCCATAAAGACTCTTAATACTTTCAGTACTCTTTGTATTGCTTTTTTAATCCAAATTTGGCAACATAAAAGCCTATAATCTCACACACCCTTCCCCTGGCTGACTCGGGTTCTGGTATGCAGTGAAGCACAGGCGAACTCACAGCACAGACCAAGTTCTTCAAGTCAGCTTGAGAGAGCTTCCTTGAAGACCTTAGAAAAAACCACCAAACTCCTGGTTCAGTAGCATTCCAGGATCTATTAATTGCCACTGATTAATAAATCAAGTAGGACAGTTATCTTGAGACAGAAAAATAACAACTGAAGATTCAAAGGAAATCAAGAAAACATTTTTCTCACTGGCTACACGCTCCAAAAGCGGCCACTGATCTCAGACCAGAAGCAGTCACACATCAAAACACATCTGAAGCCACAGCAGTGCCTCAGAAAAACACATTATTCTGAAGAGTTAACAAACACTGATCCTGCCATTACCAGCAATGAGCTATGGTGGTTTTCTTAACCAAGAGAAAGTTGACACCTGAAAATCAGGAAGTTCTGAAGATGGTATCAGTAAGACTAAATTACACCTGCATGTGTGGTGTAATTACATCATCAATACACTGTGCAAGGAAAATTCTTCAACCATGACATCTGTTTGCACACCTGCTAAAATAAATTCCAACTTTTCCTCTCATTAGTTCCAACAATTATAGTGGTGTTTTGGGGGGTGATTTAGGCTGTTCAAGCCCAAAACAAAAGCAAACTTCAGGTTTTACAGGACACCCAGCCTGTGACACTGAGGCTCCTGACTGAACAGCACAGCACTTAGTGCTTCTGAATTGTTGGCAACACAAATTTCTCTATTTTTCTGTTTCCGGCAACCTCCTATTTCAGAGGCTGATAAGCTCACACCATAAACAGATCTAATTAACTCACCACTTTTAATTTCAGCCCCAAAAACTGGAAGAATGACTTACTTGGGTCTCGACTGCTGTACGGCCATCCTGAGGCAGGAGAAAAAGGCAGCACTGGGGAATTTGCCCTGCTGTCATCCTCCACTTGCTGCGTAATGTGCCGCACAGTTTCTTTGTTTTTCCTGTTCTTCCTGCGCCCCGTGGGCTGCCAGCCATCCCCCACTCCTTGCTCTGAGAACCCACTCTGTATTGCACTATCCTTGGCAGAATGTAGCTCACCCCCTCCGTAATGAGACGGTGAAACCTGTTCCTCTTTGATACGTAAAGACCCATAGCCCATGTCACCGGCCCAGAGGGACTGGGATGAAATGTCTTCGTGGCCGTCTGTTTTTGGTTCTTGATCCTCTTTTCCATAGCTACTCCCTCCTTCGTGGCAGCTGGCAATAGCTGAGTCTCCAGAAGAGTTCGCCGGGCTGGTTCTCCGAGCTAACCACGGAGATATGCTCCTGCCAGCCACCACCGCCGAAATCAAAGCGTCCGTGCTGCTGCTGGAAGGGGCTCCCAGCTCGTAATCAACAAGGTCCTCCGAGGCGTCAGACTTTATGCTGATGTCGAGGGCCGCTTTGATGAAGTTGTGACAGGCCTGCACGATGTCTGTCATCTGCAGGTAGCTGGCAGCCGACATCACCTCGATGACATTCCTGCTGGTCAGCGCCAGGTGTGCGGAATACATGAAGTCAATGATTGCCTTGAAGCCCTGTGCGGTGACAATGTCCAGGTGGGTGACTGTGGCCTGGTCGGAGGTTTTCTGTACCTGGCAGTAGAGCGTTTTGAAGTAGCGGCTGCTCCCCAGGAGGACGTTTTTGTGAGCCTTGAAGATCTTGCCCTCCACGATGATGCAGACGTCGCAGAGGATGCCGTGCTGCCGCTGCTCGTTCAGCTCCCGCAGCAGGTGACGGTAGTGGGAAGCGATCTCCATGTCCTCCTTTCGGTTATTCATCTGGAAATCTTTATGCTTCCTCTTCCACAAGTCCTGCACGGGGAAGGAAATGACAGTATTACAAAATCCCAGACAAGCTCGCAGTTGTGTTTTCTGAAGGCTGAGACCAACCCCGAGATGTACCAAATTAAGTGGCAGGTTCATTAGGAAAGAACGTCCCAGATACAGCCACTGCCTACAACTGCACATTCACTGCATGACACAGCTTACTTTGACCGCACTTCAAGTAATTTATGTTAAAAAGGACGAGATTTGAAGCCGATCCTCCACTGGCCCATAACAACATTTATTTAAATTGCTACAGACTCTTAGGAAAGCCTGCCTGAAGTTACCAGAGTACAAGAGCTCTAAGTTTTTACTGCGAGTTTGGCACAATTCCGTTTTGAAAGAGGTGCTGCACTTGAAACCCCACTGATGGAGGCGAGACTGTTGAAGAGCACCCTGTAGCACAATTTCCTCGAGGAAACAGGCATGATGTGCAGCACACTGAATAGCTGAAATCCTCAAACAGCAAAAGCCAATTGAATCCAGCATTTCCCTTGTTTATATTGCTGTGGAGGGGCTATAAATATGGTTTAAAAGTCAGGCAAATCCAAGACCACAGATCACAAAATCCTAAGTCCCCCCCCAAACTAAACTAGCAATAGATCACAACTATGAAATTAATGTTCTTTGAAGCTTAACTACTTAGAGGCATAAGATTTTTCACTTTGCAACAGACATGTTATTCCCTTGGCTTTACCCCACAGCTACCCTCAGATATTGGGCAGAGAAATTCTCGTGATCACCTAAAGAAAGGACCACTATAACAAAGCTGAGAAAAATTCACAGGGCTTTTGATCACCTTTCATAGAATTCAGCAGTATTATCCAAAAGAAAGGCTAGTTAGTGCCAGCAGGAAGGCATCTTGTAAGGTATGCTCCGAATTATCCTCCTCTTACACCCCAAAACAGGAAAAAGGTGCTAAATGTGGATATATTGACAGTAATCAGCAGTGCTACAACATTTAGACTGAATTTTATACAGTTATCACCTTTGCAACTCCATACTTGCCTTTGCTGCCACAGCTTTACAAATTCCTTGGCATTCAATTCTGCCACTTTCTCTAGCTTATACCACTTTTTTGAAACTTCCTATCAAGATTTATATACCATGGAACAGAGGTTTAATGGTCCAACTAATTAAGAGCACCAAGGTGAACGATATCTTACTACGTTCTCTCAAAAACTTGAATTTGTTCCAACATAAGAAGTTTCAACTGTAGAATTTATATGAGGGTCCACATGTCAACAAACTACTGTAAAACTGGACCCAATTCCAAGTGTTATTATGGGCAGGCACACACATCAGAGGCCTGGATTTAGGCTACTGTTTGTTACTTATAAAACTAAAATCTCTGAGGTCTTACAGTCTTGAAGCAGACATGGTTCAATATAAACACTGGCATTAAGGAGGCTGATGAAAGCCTGGAGCACCTTTCTAACATCCACCGAGTCCACACACAGATTCAGTCCCATCTGCTTCAATTGGATCACAGTTCTAGGACAGCTGTGATTCAGGAAGCATCCTGACACATGCAGGTGTGTTTCCTGTGCCATGGAATGCAGATCCATAAGCCCCCTGCCCCCTTGCCCTACGCTGTGCTATCATTATCATCACCTGGAGCAAAACAGATGCAGTTTAGTCGGCACTGTTGGCTAAAAAAGCACCTCCCAGCCCAGAGAACGTACATGAGATGGGACCTTCTAAAGAGTCACCTGATGACTCAAAAGTTCAAGTTATGCAAGACTGCTCCAAGCTTCCCCAGTTCTGCAAGAATGGAGCAGCCTCGGAAATGCTGATTTGCAAGACCAGCCGGTCCCTGATCACTGAGAAGCATTTGCTTCCCTCGAGAGAGGAAGGACCACCTTCCTGCAACACAAACAGGCTGAACTGGTGTTCACCCACTTCAAAGCAGTGCAGCTTTTCTACAGAATTAAGCATAGAACGCACAGAGAAACAAACCTCTGCTTTTTTTACTTGAACTGGAAGAGGTCAGTAACATTGCAGCTGTACACTGAACACCACTGATTTACCATGGAAATCTGCCCAGAGACCTCAAACCAAATGCTCGCACAGGTGCCACTTCCGTCTCAAATAAATGAAATAAATTAATGAAAATCAAACCAAGAATCAGAGGCAGGGAGCATGGGGAAAAAGAAAAAGATTTTTCATGTGTTTGGCCTGAAAAGGTTGTGATGGCACCAGCCAGCACAGCAGTTCTCTAACCCAGGCTCTGGAGGTGGCTGCCACAGCTTCCCAACATCTCCGTGTTGGAGAGAATCACCTCGTAAGGCAGAATGACAGCTCAGTTTTGTCTTTATTCCAGAAACCACTACTGCATCTACTTTTAGGAGCTCAAGAGTCAGCTTTGTCCCCCCAGGAAATATGAATTGCCACATAGGATAAAGTGAGTTGTCCATCACCAGTCCCGTCTCCAACAGCTGCCACATCCACACGATGCAGAGGGAGACGCAAGAAAACCTCGCAGGACACAATTAGGAAGCGATCAGTATATTTTGGGTATGGCACTTCCTGTTACTGTTCCTTAATGGATATCACAATCCATATTCCAAAACACCAACTCCCTGGAACTGTGTGTGTGTGTGAAATCTCCTGCAAGGATAGTTTTTCTCTTCCTTCCTTGATTTCATACAGATTAGTATCAGGAGTATTTGCCAATGTCTCCACCTGCTCATGTGAATTTATGCAACAACAGCTTTTCTTCTTCAATGTTCTTCACCTGGAAATTATATCCATTTCTTGAGATTTTATTACTTTGCTGTTCCATAGATTTATTCAGATTATCGCACTGGGTTGGGTTTTCCCCACTGAGAACAGTCCACTTCAGATACACCCTGCTCTTTTATAAACTGCCTATGGCAGAAACACAGGTTTTCAAATATTTGTCTCTACCTTTGGTTTAGACTGGACCAGCTTGAGTTTAGGCATTGATTTAGTGCTTCTTATGGATAAAGCACTTGCTTGTCTCGTTAGGAAATAGGAGATAAAGTCAGAGAAAAGATACCAGGGAATTTTTTCCAGACACACACAGATCTATGAAAGAGTCCCTACTGGCCAGTGAGGTGGGCACTTTACAGCGCTTTCAAGTAGGCAAGTGAAGATGTGGATATTTCCATGTTCAGTGTAATCAATAAAATCTAACGTTTTCCAAGTCAGGAATTATTCTTGTAGATGTCTTGATCTTCCTCTGTCAGAAGGTCTGCTACCTTACACACACCACTCCACATTCAGCATGTCACAGCATTGTACCTTTTAAATGAGAGGTCTTTGGGGGGGAAAATTAAATATGCCTCAAATTCAGAGGAATTAATTAGTTTTCTGTCTACCCATGTCAAACCAGAACACCCGTTTAATGTCAAGGATCACTAGGGAATTAATCCAAGTTAAATTTAAGGCAATTTGCTAGTAGTTAAAAATTCAGGAAGCTTTAAAACCCTGTACTCTTGTGTTCCAATTTTACATGCTGTTTTGTGGCTTGTTGCTGGTTTGTTGCCTTTTATTTTTTCCCAGTTTCCTGGTAATGATATTTATCTCCACTTAAAAAATGTTGTGGAAAGACTCCTTTAGAAAAGCTGTACCCTTCAAACTTCTAGTGGAAGCACAGTGAAGATGGAATAAGCTGTGGAGATTTCTTAGAAACAGACCTCAAAGATCAAGGATATATTTTTTGTTTTATCTCGGGTCTTTCTACTACACTGAAGGATTTCAAAGTCAAGCACCTACTAGAGTTCTTTAGGCCTGGTCCTGCCATGAGAGCACATGGCCACAGAACAGCTCTCCAGGAAGCCAATGAATCATGACAGTTCATCTGAAGATTTTCCACAAAATAAATTGTAGCAGATCAGGCTTTCCTCATAAGCCAATTCAGAGACAGAACAGGAATTCAAGTCTATTACTCTTCCCACAATAACAAAAAAAAAAAATTGTCCCTAAACAACCCTTGCATGTAACAGCAAAAAGAACAAAAATGTGAGCAGATTGAATTTCATGGAACTTCTGTCAGGATACAGGGCTGCCTTTCATTTTTCGTGTCAAAAAATCTGGTCTTAAAGAAACCATTAATAATTTATATAATCTTTAACCCTAGCTAGAATCAACCTACTTCTACAAATAGAGCACCTATGAAAGTGCTTTATTTTGCACTATCAGTACAGTTCTTTAAACATGAAAGTATCACCTGATGACATAGTAAGAGTCCAGATAGACACAAACTTTGCTTATAATTGGAAAAGTAACCAGCAATACTCACAAGGTCTTACCTTCCAGCATGCTCAGAAAAAGTCTCCTGAGCAAAATCTTAACACCAGTAAAATTAAGGGGTACAAATTTGTTGCGTCTAAATCTCAGTGTACTACTTGAATTTTTGACAAAAAGTCACAGACAAGAAATGAAGTACACACAAAGTCCTCTACAGAGCACTCCCCTGGGAAGTAGTGGGGCCAAAAATAAACTTCCTTCACTCAGAAAGAAAGCAGGGGGAAAAAAAAAAGACCTGGAGAGTTTGGTTAGGGGTTTTTTTGTTTTGTTTTTTGAGGGAGGAAGGGGTTGAAGTTGTTAGGATTTGTTTGTTTGTTTACTTTTTCCTCTCTCAGAATAGAGGTAAACTGAAGATTTAAACTACATGACACTTCATCTGTTACAATTTTCTAAACATGTTTCTACACTTAATACCAAGAACCCAAGTTAGAGAGTACCAAAATACTCACTGGTGCACTCCTCCACCACTCTGTTCCCTGGAGAAAACATGCCAACTGGAATTTAACCAAAAATGTGTTGTTTCCTCCCCCCTTTCCCTCCAGAGAAAAGTAAAAACAGCTTAAGGAAGAACTCAAATTCACTCCAATGGTTCATTATACGAAAAAACCTAACAAACACACCCCACTTCTCTGCTTCCCCTGTGCCCTGTCCCTGTATCCACTCCCAAGACATTCCAACATTTTTAAAATTCCTCTCCAAAGGAGCTCTGTAAGGTGAGATTGGGCTCAAAATGCCTCCTTGCATAACAAGACACCGTGTGTGCAAGTTTCACTTTTATCCAATTAAAGACAACAGAAACGCACAGGATTCCTCCTCTCCGTGTGCCCTGTGCTGAAAAGAATGGGAACAAAACCCCTCGACGTAACCTTAGCAACTGCAAAGGACAGTACCTACACTTATTCTGGTAAATGAGACAAAAAGAAGACTCAGGGTGTTCATGGATGGTCACTCCCTGCGAAGATGCTGCCCTGGAGCTTCACAAGCGCAGTTTTCTCTCAAGTGTGTTCGAGGAAGAGCAGCACACGATTCTACAAGAGTTTTAACTTCTTGACACTAAATAACCCCAAATGCTATTATTCATACGTTCGGATTTGTTTGAAACAGATGTAAGTAACATGAAAATGAACAGTTGCCAAAAAAGCAACTCTTCTACCCTATTCGGATTCCCGAAACTGATCACCTCTTGTTTAAGTTGGTCATTCCAAGCACAGCTCTGAACTCAGAGAGAAACAGGCAGATGTTTGTAAACAGACCAAAGCAGACCCTTGGGCCAGAGAGGTTACGCTCAGCTCAGGCTTTCATGCAAACAACAGTTACCACTTTTCCCTGATGGCCGGGGATGAGAACGTTTAATTACAGCCCAACAGAGCACGTTCAGCCTTATGGGTTAGGAGTCATAGGGGGAAAAAAAGTTTCATCACTCAGCTTGAGAAATACTACAGAAGTACAGAAAGGGCAAAAATTTGGGAGGCAAATGATTTTCAGTAAACTCAAGGAAAAATACTAATTCAATTTTCTTTATCAAATTGGAACTGGCCCACTCAATTGTCAATGACTGTAAGGCAAGAAGAACTCCAAGCCTCTACATATATTTAATTAACAACAGCCTGATGAGGATGCAGTAAAATTTTTCCAACTTCAAGCCAACACCATCCCATCATCAACAGCATTAAAACAACTTCTCTGTTTAGAATCTCTGCACAGATATAATCAGAAAGTCTACAAGTTCAAACAGCAGGACAGAGCACTACACACTTATAGTATTTCATTAAAGCACAGTCCAAACACGAACCACAAGCAAAATCGAACTACAACAGCACAGCTTAAAAAAAACAGGGAACCATAATTAAACATTTCACTCTCTACTTCAAAACTTTAAACCAGAGACTGGGCTGTGGCCTTTGGCCCATCAAACCATCTACCTGAAGTTACAGGGCCAGCCTCTGCAGGAGCTGGGCACCACAAAAGTGCAAAAGGATTTCTGAAGGTATCATAGAAAAATCCATTTATTAACCATCATTAGCTCTGACACCACGTGAAGACTTTCAGGAAAAAACCAGTACTGAAAATGAAAGCTAAGTGAAAACTGTTAGCCTCTGTATTTTGGATGGAGGAGAACTAGAATTAGAAACTTAGAAACTGTAAAGCCAAAAATATTAGGGGGGGGAAGAAAAAGACCAGAGATGTATATTTTGCTGTAGTGTTCTTAAAAGCAAAAAGCAGTGAAGAGATTTTTACTGATTTTGTCAGAGAAAACATGTGAACTATAATAATAAATAAATCAATAAATTCCAAGACAATTACTTCTTACCAGTAATAAACTGGGTTCCAGGTCTAGTGTTTCTCCTACAACAGCTGAGGACATCAACAGCCCCAGGGCAGCACAGGTAGTGCCCGGTTCCGTGACCTTCTGACAGCACTGGTATGAACTCTTGTAGGAGAAAGACAGAACTATGACAAAAAGCAAAACCAGAGGAAATTATTAGCATTAAACTACAAGATTACTGAGCAATGAGACATTTTGAAGTCCTTTTGCTCCAAACTCACAGCTATAAAATCCCTACTTATGAGTTCATGAACCCCAGAAAAGTTAACTCCAAGGATATCAATACATTGCAGGTAATTAAAGCCTGGCTTCCATTAAGTAATAATGTAAGCAAGAGCTACTTCTTAAATGTATGGGAACAAAAAATCTAATTTTAGCTACTAAAACTTCAAACAGATCCTGGAACAACAGGGTTTCCTGTTTGGGAACTTTTCAAAACATTCTCACTTTAATGACTCTTTAAAGAGACTCACCTTATGTGACCTATGAAATACTGAGGTTAAAAAGCTACCCATACAGCTCCTGAAAGGAGTTTGCAGTGGAATACTCAGGAGAATTTCCTCCTGAAATGTTCAGTTGCCAGTTTCAACTGGCTGACACTGGGTTAAGAGATTTTTTTAAGAGATTTTTATAATTCTGTGTAAAATATAGACACTTAGGCATAGTAAGGCACATTCACAGAGAGACTTCTCATATAAATCCTGAGTGTTCATGGTTACAAGACGCAGGGAATAGAAACAGTTCATCTATACCAAGGCTTTTGTCTGTGAGGACACATCCACTAGAGCCATCACCTTATACACCTATTTTTCTTATACAAAACAAACTTTATTTTCTTCAGAAAAGCACAGACACTACATTGGCAGCATTTAACTTCCCACTTAAACTTCTGAGTGTGTTTTATTTAAAGCTTTATACTGTTAGCCATGACAAAGTCTTTTTTGATCTCTGCATTTCAAACATCTGCAATACACAGATTAGCTCTCTTAATGAAAATAAGCTATAAATCAATACCACTGATTTCAAAACTGACCTTCTGTAGTAACAGATTGTGAAAGAAAACATCAAAAGATAAAAATTAAGAAAGCTTTTCCAACACAAACTAATGCCATTATAGAAGGCGAAATAAAATATCTAATAAACAAATGAAGCAATAAGGAAAATCCAAGCATTCTTACGGCAAACAGAACTGAAAATCTTGAAAACAAATATGACCCAATTGAAGCAAACACCAGTGACTTTGTTCTCAATTTCTATTTCAGACAGCCAAGTCTTGCCTTTCCCTAATTCTGATTGCTTCTCCATAGCAATTGTTTTGGCGAGCTCTTTTTAGTCCTGTTATTTAGACAGTTAAGAAAAAATAAAGTGGGGCAGTGAGGGAGCCAGACCAACTCAGACACATGGGAAATTACTCTGTTAGCAAAGTGTAACAGGAATATGTATTTTCGCTTAGACTTAGGGCTGTTACTGTTAAAACTCTCATTTACACCTCTCTCCCAGAGCACAACAGGAGCCAGAACAGACTGGTGAGAATGGCAAAGCTGAGCCCTGCACTATTTTGCACTGCTCTGCATTTTTTTCTCCTTGCTTTGAGCTCTGCACCTGTTTTCCTCCTCTGATCAAACGGATGAGAACTGAGTGACCATGATTAATGGAGGCACCTCTGCCACAGGGAAGGAGCAGAAGAATAGCCAGAGATATTCCTTCAACTTTTGCACTTGGCTAAGATTTCTAAATGAGCCCTTGCTATCAATGTAAAGTCAAGATTTATAAAGAACTCTCAGCTCCCATGACAATGTTATCTCTGGCTCCTCTTTCTCTTTCCCATACCACATGACAAAAATATCTTTAAATGCTGAGAACTTACCGATATTTAAAAGTGTTTCCTGTTAGCAAAAATAAACCTCGCGATGTTTCACAGCTGGGCACTGCATGTTTTAATGAAGAGAGGAGAATGATCTCCTAACGAGCTCCAAAAGGTTCATCAGATGTCCTGTGTTTGAGAATGGAAAGAATAGGAGGCAAAAATTAAAATCCAAACTTCAACTTAATAAAAAGCCCTTCAGCATCACATAATTACAGGCACCGTTAAAGTAACTGCCCATTTACAACACTGTTTGCCATTTCAACAAGAGATATTGTGATATATTTCTATAATTAAGCATACAGGGAAAATTATTTAGCCCTTGTGTTAACATGAAGAAAGAGTTTAACATACCGATTTTAAGACAATTAACGACTTCTGACCACGCTTCCGGACAGAAGCGCTTTGAAAAAGCCACTCTAAAAACCTGGCACTTTATATGATGATTTCAAACCTTTTTAACATTGTCTCAGTCGACATCAAGGTTTCAGTTAATGTTTCTGTGACCCCTGCCACCCACACACTTTAAATGGGGTTAGTCTCAATCTCACCTCATGGTTACAGTGATTCCCCTCCAAACCAAAACATTTGCCTAAGGTTACAGGAATGCAATGTGTCCATATTATACAAAAGTAAAAGATCTGAGATTGATTCCCACCCAACTCAACTGAACCACAGTCTTCAAAAGCCAGCACGACCCTCACATCACAGAGCATCCCCAAAGGCACCAAGGAAAGCACTTTGCTCCTCTTACAAACATGCAAAAACTTTGAAAAAAAAAGAAAACCCACAAAGATGCAAATACCTAACAGAATGCAGTTTTATTTTTCATGCCTGTAAAAGCTATGCAGCCTGAAATGCAATATTCCAACTTGCTCCTATGAACAGGATGCACCTTTCCCACAGGGCACAGGTGTGTGCTTCTAGTTCCAGCTGCCTGCTTGCAATAATATTTCCACTGCACTTTGCATTTCCCTTACTCATTTCCCCATAACTTCCCACTGAGCCTGCCTGTCCACCCTCTCTCCATCATGGTACAGTAACACTTGCTTGTATCATTCCCCTATTTTTGATCTCCATTCTCTCTCATCCGGTTGCACCAAGAGAAGAACAGATCCAACACTACCCATGCCATGGACTTTGCAGAACGCAAAAGGAACGTGGCAGAGCTACCCAGGGCTTAAAAAGCAAGTGTTCTACAGGGAGCCATACTAGAGAAGTCTGGTAAAAAAAATATATCCATATAAAAAAAATTTAGCTACAGATAGATCTGCTACACTAGCAGTGAAGATTAAAAAACAACCCGAAAGAATCCAAATGTCTGTGGCCAGTGTGACACTTACCTGTCCAAGTGCTGTTACCTCCTAAAGATCCTAAGCTTCTACTTTAAAGTCACAAAAGAAATCTAGGCAAAAGACTCTGCCCTTGTGCATCTATTAGTCAGAAAACAAGATAAAAAGGACCTTAAAAAAAAGAGGATTAGAGAACTGTGAACTTATCACACGGGGAATTGCCCTGAAGAATGGTTTCCCCAAAGCTCTCTCACTGGTTTTTGGCCTTTTAGTCAGGGGATCTTTGCCAAAGTTCCCAAACTCAGTACGTGGGAACAGAGGGAGACAAAGGAGGAAGAATCATGAGGTGATTTTTAAAGAGAAGTAAAGCAGTGGGAGGAACTGAGAGAAAGATCACCTAAAAGATATGTAAGGAGTCAGGAATAATCTAAGAGTAAAAAAAGATCAACCAGTGCAAAACCAAAGATAACATCCAAGGTGGTCTGAGAACAACCTAATTCTGTTTGTGTAATTTGTGGTCCAAATCCTCAGGGCCTTGAGTAAGGATCCCGTTTTACTTTTTTGCACAAATCTCATAATCCAGATTTGATCAACTACTATTAAAAAAAAGAAGTGGAGTGAAGCCAAGAAGGACACAGTGGTAACAAGAAGGAAGTCAAAAAGCTGCTTTTATATTTAGCCACCACCTCATTCTCCAACACTATAGTGGCAGGACTGTTAGGAGCAACTACACCCTGACTACTTCATTTATTGGTACTCAAATTAGTTGGGTTTGGGTATTTTAAGTAACTAATGGCTAATACAGACCAATGATTCTTCTGTTTCAGGGCACGATCTGAGCGCCAGGCAGGAAGGTATTTCCTCTGATGCTGTATTAGCACAAAAGGTGCAAATTTTGTTTAACCCTTTCCTCAAACAGAGCAAACCAACCACCTGAAATACCCGCAGAGCACTTCTCCAGAAGCTCAGAAATACCAGGAGGCAAACTCATTTGGATGGAATAAGCAGTTTGTTCAACAAATGATGAGGAAATAGTCAGGAAAGATAGTTGGGTCTTTCAGTATAAAGAGGTATAAACACATTTTTTAACATGCAAAACCCTACTCACTTTTCTAAGTAGGGTTCTTGGGCAATGTAAGGTCCTGGCACACACCAACATTCTTGTTACTGAGTTTATTTTAATCCACACACAAGCTTGTAGATGAGTTCGGTGAATTTTTTAGATACCTCCGTGCCTCCCTCCCTTATAGGGACCCCAACTCAGATTTACTATAAAGCAAAGGCAGGGCAACTTTCAACAACTGCAGCATTTTCTTCCCAGGCATGTACACAAGTCAAGTGAGCAACAGGGCAGGATCACCACTGTATGGGCTGGAATAAAAGTCAGCCACATCCCCAAAGAGCAAGGCAAAAGAGGTGAGTTTCAGCTCTACCTTGGCATCTACCTGTTACACTTCAGCAAAGCCACCTCTCCCCTCCAGAGCTGCGCTGACACACAGGGACATCCTCACCTATGCACAACTGAACACTGCCAAGTGGGACGCATTTCCATCTCACTGGAATGGCTGTCAAGGATCTCACCCTGCCTGCGGAGCACTCAGAAGATATTTCAAGCCAGCATCTCAACAGCAGTCTGATGTTTCTTAAATGCATGAGTATAGAAAAGGAAGTTAAAGCAATTGTTCAGAAAATAACTGCACCACAGCTGACTTGGTAAGGGACATCAAACCCCACCCATGAGCCTCTGGATTCCACCACATCTCAGAGGGAATCCAGTGAGGACTTCACTCTGGTTTGCTATTATGAAGAATAAGCACTTCCAGCACAATTATGATTTTTCATCATAGAACATGTTTTGGGAGAGCTGAGTAAACCCTGGCACCTCTGTTCCACAGAAAGGAGACTGATAACAAGCTGTTAAACACCAGCATGTTCAATCAGCGGCTACAGGATGGGAACTGAGTCCAAGGAGCAGCTATCCCTCCAAACTGGACATCCTCATGCATCCAAACACAAACCAGAAAGCTTTTGAACTGTTTGGAGAAGTTGAGATTCTTCCCTCTCACATCTCAAGGGAAAGTCCTGCACAAAGCGACCCAGTCTTTTATTTCTCATCCTGCCTAAAGGACTGAAGATCCAGAGGGAATTGAGAAAACCAACTACTGAAGGATGTATTTAAGGAGGCTGCTACGCAAACAGCCAAAAAGTCCTCATAGGGAATGAAGTTTTGACGCAACAGATTTTAGCACTGCAGTCCTGACTGTTATTGTGCTTGCCCAGGTATCAGAAGAACTCACATGGAGGTGTTTTAGGTAGGCAGTGGGATCGCAGGACTTCCCGCAGACTGAATTCCTCCCTCTGCCTCACAGCCGCAGTCGGCCCTTGGGCTCTCTCCTAACGTGACCCCTGATATCTGCAGACAGCCCGTGGCACGCTTCCTTTAACTATTAATACATTTTAAGTTTCAAATATCACACACAGAGAAAACACAGGTGAGCTTCACTCTTCAAAATATTCAAGCCAGACACGAAATACAAACATGGAATTAATCCTTCTGTGCAAAGAGTTAGAATTTTCCAGGGTAATGCTCACAGCCAGGAATGGACACAAACCACTGGCTCCTGGGAATTACAAGGCACATGTGGGATAACCATTACAACTGCAGGTAGCTCTTCAAAGACTTAAACTAAGCCCTCTTTCTGCCCTTCTGTTTCCCCATTAAACTGAGCACACAGGAGCATGGAAAACCCCTGTCAGTGGTTTTTACCAGTTTAGGGGGAGCCTGGAGAGCATTACAGAGTTCTCTGGAGCAGCCAGTAAAACCAGCAAGAACACGAAGGGAAAAACGTCCTGGGAAAGGTTGAGCTGTTTATGAAATAATTCTGCCCTGAAAGCAGGCAGTGGCAGTTTGGATTGGGTGTCAGCCTGCTCTGAGCTGCTGGGAAGACAGGAAACTTCGCTTAGGAACTTCAAAAACACAGATCTAAAAAGAAAATAATTAAAAAATCCACACTACTGGATAGCAAAGACAAAAAGAATTTGCTCAACCTCACAGCAACACAACACATCACCGGAGGAAATGCAGGCAAATAGCAGATCTTCCAAACATGAGGCATTTTTCCTTTTGACAGAGGGCTGCTGCTAAACTGGTTTTCCTCTAAGCACTTCCAGATATTAAAATAAAGAAAAAAAATCCTCTTGCGAAGAACATATCCACTGTTGTACAACTGTCCCAGAAAACAAAGACCACGGGGAGAAAGTGGCCCATTTTCTCCAGTCTCCAAGAACCCCGAGTACAGGTCATGTTTCCAAAGGCTCAATCCCACACACGCCAGAATGAAGCAGCATTTAAGGCACATGAACAAACACCGAATGTTAAGAGTTACTAGAATACCCCCGGTTTGGTACCACACTGGAATTGACTCAATTCCATCAAGGCGAACATACAGTCTATGAAAACAACCGCGAGAGAAGTTTCACTGTGAGTGAGTTTCCCCCTCCTGGACACGCTGCATCAAAACCAAAAGATTTGTTTCTATGTCAGTTGCAGTTATCCCACGAACGTACCAAACCACAGAAGATTCTTCAGCAATGTGTATTTAGGAGCCCCCTGGAATCTGGTCCCGTAGTTCTCCCTCCAGCCCATGGGGCAGCTCCTCTACCCATTCCCTGTCGGCTCCCAAAAAACACCTCAAAGCAGTAATTCCTCACCGCATGTTGAAAATATTGTGACTAATAATACACTCCACCCATTTTTTCCATCACTAAGGATTTCAAAATATAAAACTTGACAAACAGCAAGGGAAGCTAGATGGAGTTTAGAAGGGGAAAGTAAAATTTTATTTTCAATTAAAAGAGGCTATAAAAGCATAAAATGTTCAAGCAAGGTATTGATTAAAGTGAAAGAGCTATCCAGTCGCAGCAAGCTTCTGTCTCAAAATTATGTTTTTCCCACTCTTCTTGGACAGCACTGCTTTTTCTTTTAAACCCCACAGGAAAGTAAAAATAAAATAAGAAAAAAATACTCTCTGTCCTTTTCAAGAAAACACATTTAATACATTGGTATCAAGGCTGCTCTGTGCACACAGAGAACCCACACTTGTGATAAATACCCGATCGAGTCCACGAACTGAGACCTAGATCTGTATTACACTGACTAAATGCTAAAAATGATACTAGTGATGCAATTAAAATGCACGCAAGAACTTTGGTACAGGTGTCTACAATGCCACTGTTTGCTAAACACATCTCCTAATTAGCATGGCTTTAAACAATGCTGATAATAATCCCGTCCTGCAAGGCTTGCCAAATGAATCATTGGGATTGCAAAATAAAAAGCATGAGGAATTCATTAAAGAGCTGTTAAACTCTCCTTTGTTTATTTTTCCCCGGTCAGGTGTAAAAATAAATAAATATAGGTTTATGTCTCCGGATTCCATCCGAACGCTCCGCTTCACAATAACGCACCGGGGAAGAACCTCCTCAGGAGGTACCAAGGGGTTTTTTCCCCCTCCGTTTCAAAAGAGAAATCCTCCCACTATTACAGTCCTGAAAATCTGCTCCATTCTCTATTTGTCATCTGGGATTGAGTTATCAGACACTACTTGTATTACTTTGGGAACTGACATGTCTATTTACAGAGACACAAAGGCAATCCAGCAGCACAACCCCTGCCTTTCCCAGCACCTCTCCTTCTCCCCTCCGCCAAATTTCACCAGCACTTTTTCCTGGGGAGGGGAGAGGACACCTCACTAGTTTCCCAGCATGACAGAAAACATTTCCAGCCACTTTTGCACTTGTTACAGCCTGATGAAAAATCACCTATATCCCCCCAAAGGAACAGCGTTATTTTTTTTCCAAGGGATTTTTTTTTTTGTTTGTTGGTTGGGATTTTTTGTATTTCTTTTTTCTTTTTTAAAGAGGGTCACTTCCCCCATTTCAGCCTGCAATTAAAATGGAGGCAAGGCCAGGCGATCTATGTCTGGCTTTAGGGGGAGACAATAACCCAAAAAAGGCCGGGCTTAAAAAAAAAAAAAAAAAAAAAAAAAGAGGAGAGGGAGAAAGAAAAAGAGAGACAGGCAGAAAGAGAGAAATACAACATGCTTCACCAGTATTATTACCTCATCCCTTTTTCCAAGCAGTTTTGAACCACACTCCTGACAAACTCTTGGTCCAACTTGCACGGATGCTGGATTTTAGGGGGCGGAAAGGGTTTTAATGCTGGAACCGGGATTGAGGCTGGCTATCCGCAAGTGGAGCTGCTGCTAAAATGCCCCCTTGTCTCTTCTCCTCTCCCTTGAGCTGGGTGTTGACGCAGCAGAAATTACCAGCT
>VWZF01006029.1:112468-134482 GCA_013396755.1 Sclerurus mexicanus | reverse complement strand
CTGATTCCCGGTGCCCGATTCCCAGTGCCCGGTGCCCGGTGTCCGATTCCAGGTGCCTGCTGCTCAGTTCCTGGTGCCCAGGGCTTGGCGCTGCCCATCCCCTTGCCCGGTGCCCGGTGCTCAGTGTTCAGTGCCCGGTGCTCAGTGCTGCCCATCCCATTCCCATTCCCGGTTCCCGGTNCGGGGTGAGGTCTGGCGGGTCGCGGGTGTGCCGGGTTTGTGTAGGTTCTCCGGGAATTCGGCGGTGCTGTCGGTGCCGTGCTCTCGGCGCTGTCAGCAGCGGTCCCAGCGCCCCCCAGACCGTTCTGACCTGCCCTTGTCCCTTTCCTCTTCGAAGGATCTGACTGTGTTAAACTCCGAGTCTGCTCGTGGATGGCACAAAAGCAGCTGTTTCAGAGCAGTAGTTTTGGCATAGCCCTTGAGTCAGTGCTGCAGAAGAAGGGCCCTGGCATTGCCTGCCGGGGAAGGTGACAGCCCCGCAGCACTGAGTGTCCTGCCATGACACAGCCCAACAGCAGAGCCTGCCAAGGCCTCGTCTTTGCCAGGACCTGCAGCGGGGGAAATGGCATAAAGTGGCTTTGGTGGGAGGTGCCTTAGGAGGCCCAACGTGACACGTGCTTCAGCTGGGCTGTTTGTGTGTGTTTTTGGTGTTTTTCGGGAGTATTTGCTCTCACCCTGACAGGCCCTGGTGGTTTTCCTTTCCAGATTGCCCTCGCCAGTTTCTATGAGGACGGGGGTGATGAGGACATCCTGACCCTTCCCCAGCCCACTCCCAGCTCCATATCCAGAGGCACTGGAGCCAGGTGAGGAGGGAGCTTCAGCACCATCCTGAAAAGCTGACACAGTGGAAAGTGTGAAAACGCAAACTTTCTCTGAAGCACTGCTAATTTTCAGAAGTAGCTCTGTGTTTAGATTTGCTTCACCTCATCTGGCTCTCTAGAAATTGTGAAAGCCTGAGCATTTGTACCTCATAAGCACAGGTGTTACTGCACAACTAATCCAGAGATCACTTAGGAAAACTTGGCTCAGGAAAATCTTGATTTGTCTTTTGAAGTTAAAGACAGTCAGCTGCTGACACTTTCATTTGAGGAGATCATGTCCCTGCAGGAAGAATATTTTCTGATTTTGTGGGAGACCTGATCTTCTCAAGTCAAGCATTTTCCAAAAAAAACCCCAAACAACTGAATTTTGCCGTACCAAATCCCTGTGAAATGGGGGAATGCTGTCCAGTTTTAAAGAGGAGTTGCTGGCTGTATCTTGAAGGAGAAATGCACTCAGGTCCCACGTTGGTGAATAGAGTCCACCTTGCAGAAGGAGCCTGTTTCAGTGTGGAATGTTTTAGTTTGGACTGTGCCCCAAGCTTCTTCTTGCTGTGTGTTTGCAGTGACCATCGAGTAACCTCGTTCAGAGACCTTGTGCATGCACAGGAGGAGGATGATGAAGAGGAAGAGGGACAGCGGTAAGTTTCCAGCTAAAGACTCAAACCCTGGGTGTTCATCCCTGCCCTTGTGGGAGGACTTGCTGTTTGTGTACAGTTTCTTTAAAATCAGGTTTATGTCTGTGTGAAGTTCCTGTGGTGAAGCATCTGAGGTTTCACGGGGCAGGTTTGTCAGTGCAAGGCCTGTGCACCAGCACGTGCTCAGCTGTGTAAGCACCAGCTCTCAGCGCTGAGAGAAAGCATAAAGTAGGATGTGGAAGCCCTGGGTTAAGGACAGGAAACAGCTCAGATCCTCATTTGTGTCCGTAGAGAACAGAAATGTGGGAATAACGCAGGGATTGGTTTTCTTTCTGCTTGGGGGTTGCGGTTTTATTTTGGTTGGGGTTTTGGTTTTGGGTTTGTTTGGTTTTCATTTGTTTTGAAGAGCTGCTTAAGGGTAATGTATTGTAGTGTGGAGGTGGAAAGAAAAACAGCAACATGGAATACTAGTGAAAAAGTCTTCTACAATGTCAGCTGTAAGTAGTTAAATACCCTTAAGGTTGACAGGCAAGGTAAATGGAATGGAATTGATATATCTGAAGGGGTGGCTCAGCCTGCATGGACCGTGGTCTGCAGGCAGCTGGGAGCTTGCTCTCTGTGTGTTGCAAGCCATCTGGAAGCTAATAAACCCAATCTTCCAGAAGTGCTTAATTGCACTTCACTGACTCTGCATTCATTGCTTCCAGTTGAGATCCGTCCTTTGTGTGGCATGAACGTGTGCCTTCCCTCAGAATTCCAGCTGGATGTTTCTCTGACAGGTCAGAGACTTGCTGGAAACCTTGTTCAGCTGGGTAATCGAGCTGGTACTGGTATTTAAAACTGGGCCTGTCCCTCTGGGCTGTTCCTCTTGCTAGCTCTGAGACTTGCTACTTTGTTGCTATTGATCCACAGGTAATTTTACAGTAATTGACATAAAAAGAAAGTCTCTGCAGTACAGGAACCTGCACGTGGCTGCAGTGGGAGACAGTGGTAGTAGCCAGTATTTGTAATTCCAAGGCGTTTCACCGAGCTGCACAACAAGTGAATCCTGATGTAAAACCGCTGAGTCCTGGAGAGGCAGTGGTCCAGCCTGACCAGGAGCTGGGTGCTTTCTGTGTAGGTTTTATGCTGGTGGCTCGGAGAGAAGTGGCCAGCAGATTGTGGGTCCTCCGAGGAAGAAGAGTCCCAATGAGCTGGTGGAGGATCTGTTCAAAGGAGCCAAGGAACATGGCGCGGTGGCCGTCGATCGGACGGCCAAGAGCAGCGGCGAGACAAGCAAGCCGAAGGTGAGGAGGGATGAGTTCTTCCTTCTGTTCCCTGTTTTAGTTAAGGCTCCACCATGCCAACTGTTTGGTACTGAGGAGTCCTGGAATTACCTTGACAGCTAATTCTGGACTCCTCTCATAGTGCAGCTCTGTTTTGTGTGTCACAGTGGCAAGAAAAGCCGCTCTCTTGTGCCGTATTTATGAACTTGCTGAAGCTGTCACATTGCCCGTAGGGCAACAGATGTTGCTGATGCCATGAAGCCCCTGTTCATCCACAGGGGTGGTGGGGAGGGGGAGCAGCAATCTTAGGCTTGTGTGGGTCTGTAACCCTTTGCCTGCCTCTCTCTTCCAGCCTTTTGCAGGGGGAGGGTATCGCCTTGGGGCTACTCCTGAGGAGGAGTCGGCTTACGTGGCAGGAGAGAGGAGGCAGAACTCTGCTCAGGATGTGAGTATCTCTGTGCAGGTTTGTAGATGTCACCCGAGGGATTTCTCTCCTGCAGCTGCAGAGCTTGCCAGCCCTCAGAGTTATAAAGCTTGATAGAAATTCTCAAGGACAGAAATATGGCAAATCCTGCTTCCTGTGGGATTTCCGAGTAGAAAATACTAGATGACTGGGGCTTGGGTAAGGAGTTTTCTGATGAACTTTTAATTAAGAATATGAGCAGAAGTGCAGGAAAAATAGTGTGCAGAGATCACTGGGAAATTAATTCTTCTTTATCCATTGAAAATATTGAAGCTGACAGCATCAGCATGAGGTTCCCTCGTGCTTGGTTTATGACCAGACATACTTCTGGGCCATGGTGGGAGCCTGGTTAGGCTTCTCACCCAGCACATTCCTGGCTCTTCAGCCAAAAAGGGGACTGTGGTGCCACCTTCTGGGAACTGACACCTGACCACTACCTACATAGCCAGTGCTTTGGGTTTTCCCTCAGCCCAGAGGAACCTGGCTGGAATGTTTTCTGTACCTGGAAGCTCCCCTGCCCATCAGGAACTTTTAGTTTTCCATCAATTTTTGTTGTCACCAAGGTGCTTAGTGAGGCTGATTGTTGTTTGGGGGCTGCTGCAGGTGCATGTTGTACTGAAGCTGTGGAAGAGTGGATTCAGTCTGGATAGTGGAGAGCTGAGGAGTTACCAGGATCCGTCCAATGCCCAGTTCCTCGACGATATCCGCAGAGGGTACGTAGTGAGAGAGGAGAAAAGGAGCAGTTGTTTCCTGAAAAAACTGCTGGAATCCAGGCTGCTGAATCCATGGGACATTTCACCTGAGCTTTCTTGTAAGAAATTAATTATTCTTCACATGGAACATTTGGTTCAGGTAAATGGGGAGTGGCTTTGGTTTGTGTGGAGTCTTGGGAGTTTGAAGTGAACAAACAGATGTTCATATTTGGGCTGAGATTTCTGATGCATCATGTCATGCCAGGTGACAGGGAAAAGTAACCTTTAATTTGTGTCTGTCAGTGGGGAGGTGTGCATCTGCCCTGTTGATTAAGCAAGGGCACACTGTGATTCCTGAAATTCCAAAGGTCTGGGGCTTTTTCTCCACACTTTGCTGCCTTGCTGCTTGAGGCAGCTGCCTTACGACTTTCCCGTTGCAGAGAAGTCCCGGCCGAGCTGCGCAGGTTAGCACGTGGTGGACAGGTGAACCTGGATATGGAGGATCACCGTGACGAGGAGTATGTGAAACCTAAAAGTGTCTTCAAAGCTTTTACTGGAGAAGGACAGAAGCTGGGCAGGTGAGAAGATGGCGGTGCTGGTTTGCTCTCTGTGTGTGAGGTGAGAGAGTCACTCAAGAGCCTTGCAAGGTGGAGGCTTTTGATTCATCCTTATGAAGGGAAGGCACTGAGTGCCTGTGGGATGGGAGGTGTTCCTCTAAGGAAACGAGGCTAACTGACATGTACTGTGAGGTGGCTCAGCCTCTCCCTGGCAGGAACCTCCACAGTACATCACATAGGAGCAGTGTTTCCAAGTCACACTCCCCCTGTCCCCGTGGGGATGTAAGGACCCATGATGTGGTACCAAAGGAGATGGTAGAGGTGAACTTCTAGACTAGTTCCTGCTGACTGGCTGACTTCTAAATTCTCATGTGCAGCTTGGTTGGTGTCTCCTGTCTAGGAGCCCTGGCAGACAGTGAGCTTGCTGTCTGATCCTGGCTCCCTTCAGGTTTTTAACAGCTCACCTTGTGTCCCCCTGTTGCCAGCACCGTGCCCCAGGTGATGGGCACCAGCTCACCAGCCCAGCAGGCAGAGAACGAAGCCAAAGCCAGTTCTGCCATTGCGATCGATGAGTCGGAGCCCATCACCAACATCCAGATCCGGCTCGCTGACGGCGGGCGCCTGGTGCAGAAGTTTAACCACAGTCACAGGTATGAGCAGGAAACACTGGAGAGGCCTGAATGGCACTGCAGACTGGGCACAGCTGGAGCAGGTGTTAAAATCCTGGTGGCCTGCCAAAGGGAGCTCTGGGGATCCTTTTATAGATGAAGACGAATGAAATTATTGTGGGGTTTTAAGGCAGTTGTTAACTGCTGGATAGGCTTTGATTTCCAAATAGGGATAGATTATCACCAGTGATACCACACCTGGGAGGGTCAGTGTTACCAGTGACACTTTCCTTGATGCCACCTGTAAAAAACTGAATTTCTTCTAAAGTCTTTTGAAACTGTCAGATAATTAGGAACCTGTTTCAGTTATTCAGCCTCAGTTTATACTTCTCTACGGGGCTGTTCTCTGTGCTGAATGGAGCACCAAGGGATGTTCTAACCACACTTCTGTTCCCTTGGATGAGTAAAGCTGGCTTAGATACCCCACTGCTTCATTAGACAGCTCTTCTAAAGTCCTTCTCACCTCACTGATCTGAGATTGATTATATTCATTCCTCCAGTTTCTATAAGAGCCAAGCCCAGGGCAAAAAGTTGCAAAAACCTTTGTCTATGACCGAGTTCAGGAAATGGATCCTGTGTCACTCTGTGGCTGCTTGGGGGAGCCGAAATCCTCTGGGTTCTGCTGTGTGTGACAAGCTCAGTCACTCAGAGCAGCAAATGTCAAACAGTTTGTTAAATCTGTTCATCACTAAGGGTTTGGAAGCTTTCAGTTTCAAATAACCCTCTGACAACAGAGACAAAGAACACTGAGCTGAGTCTGTAGCCTGTAAAGCAGCTGCTGTTATTTCACTAAATGGGAGCCCACAGAGGAGCAGGTTAAATCAGAATAGTCTGGCTGTGGCCTGTGACCTGAACTGGAAAACAAACACAGCACAGGCTGCACACACTTGTAGAGGCTGTTCAGTAACAGGATCACCCTTGTGTGTTTGATCCCTTTGGACAGGATCCGTGACATCCGGCTCTTCATAGTGGATGCTCGGCCAGCAATGGCTGCCACCAGTTTCGTCCTCATGACCACCTTCCCCAATAAAGAGCTGACTGATGAGAACCAGACCCTGAAGGAAGCCAACCTGCTCAATGCTGTCATCGTGCAGCGGTTGACATAGAGGACCCCAGCTCTGGCCACGCACCTGCCACGGTGCCCACGTGGTGCCACACAGGCCCTCCTCTGCTCATAGCTCTGGGTTCTTAGGTCTTGGTTGGACTTTTTTTCTCTTTAGTTGCATTTCCCATGGGGGTTTTTTTTGTGATGATGATCGGTGGACTTTAAAATAAATAAATGAAAACGAATCTGTTTTGAAAGGAGCTGCAGCCTATTGTGCCCCAGATTCTCCCAGGAGAGTTCAGTTACCTTTGTGGATTGAGTTACTGCACTCAGAGAGAGGTGGAAGGCGAGGGGGAAGGGAGCTCCAGGGAGCAGTTTCTGTCCGTTTACTGCTCATCACAGTCCTTTTGCTCTTCTCTCCAGGGACTGCTGCAAAGTACTGCCATTTTTTCCACACATTTAATATAAACTGTCTGAGAATGGGTGATCTGATTGTCAGCATAATGGTTACACTCCTGTAAAAGCATTGTGGGGGAAGTCTTTGTGAAAGAGCTCAGTGTGAGGAAAACTCCAGCATCTGAGGTGCAAGGTTTAACACTTGCCAAGCTTTTCTGGAGAATGAGCCCTGACTTTCCTTCCCTCAGCTGAACTCTTGGGGCATTCATTGTAGTCCCCACCTGATGTATTTCCTCTCCTGTGCTGAGGACTAACATAGCTGAACACTTGGAATTCTCCACCTTTGGTCTGTTCTGTTTGTGTTTTGGGCTCAGGTCTCCATGTCTTTCTCTCCTTTGAACAGAATCCTGTGGGTCAGTTCCTTATGCCCAGACACGAGGCTCTGGTAGCACTGGTGTACGAGTTGCCATGGAATACTGTGCTGCTTCTGTCCTCACCCCGGGTTTCCAGGCAGAGTGCAGATCTGAGCCTTGGGCTCAGCCACCAGCTCCCAGGGAGAGGCCACGCTGCTGCCCTGCCAAGGGCTGGAGCGCTCCCTCCCTGTCCTGCCTTAGGCACACCAGAGCCCAGCGCTGTGAGTCCACCCCCCTCAGCACTAGGAAGCTTCCAGGTCCTCACCTTGGTGTGAGCAGAGAGAGCTCCGGGTGCAGGCTGGGGAGGGGCTGGCAGGTTGGGCAGGTTCAGCGCGAGGAACTCGCTTGGCTGCCTGTAGTAACAAACCAGCAGGAGCAGAGATCAGCCCTTGGCAAGGGCATTTTTACAGCAGTTTCTCGACCGAGAGCTGAATTAACACATTTTCATTACTAAATGGACATATAATGTGTGTAACAACCAATTTGTAAATAAATGCGAAAATTGCCATTAAAAGCCCACAAAATAGGAAAACAGCATTTGACCCTTTCTAATAATGGCTGCCATCTGATCTTGGATTTTGGATGGTGTTCGTGAGGGTGTCTCCTCTTTGGGTTGCTCTGCAAGCAGGCTTCCTGTGCTGAGCTGTCTTCAGCTAAATGAGGTTCAACATCTCAGCAGCATTTTTAGAGATTATTTTTTCTGACAGGTAAGCTTGGGGTTCACCTTCCTGCATCACTTGCTTGGGTATGTTATGACCAGTGAGTAATCTGTGTGAACCAGTACAGAGAGAATTAAAGGGAATTTCCCTTGGAGCTATATAGAGTCACAACTGCCTTGTGGGAAGTTACTCAGGAGTTCTTGTATCCTGGTCTTCACATGTGTCATTCTGGGGACTTGGGACATCATCTGGAGTGCTGGATAGGATGCTCCCCTAAATTTAGAGAGAAAGTTTATCTAATAGAAAGGGTACAAGTTCTTTGTTTTCTGCTTCTGCCTTTGTTAGCCAGTGGCATCAGAGCACAGGTGGTGGCCAGCTGGTGTCCATGGTCTTAGCATGAACTGGCCACATTGGTGTCCCCAAATTCAGTGTTGGCAGCCAGACAGCAACTCCTCCAGCTGCTGATCCCAAGGTTTTGCTGTGCATATTCTGCTCACCGATCTGAACTTTCACATCCAGGTTTGCTGCCAGCTCTCTCCTTGCCACTGGGAGGGACAGGGAATAAATCCAGAGGCTCGGGGACATTACTTTGCCAGGAAGAGGGAATTTTCCTTGGAGCCGGAGGGTGGCAGTGCTGCAGAGAAGCCGCTCTCCACCTCGAAGGCTCCTCTGAGGAGTTCTGCAGATCCTGCTGTCTGCAGGAGCTGCACCCTGTGCTCCAGTGTGTCCCTGGGACACTGCTGCTGGCTCCTCCTGCCTTTGATTCTCTCCTTGGTTTTTGTTTTTGTAAGTAATGAGCAGTGCTTATCTCCTGGTTGAGCAGGTCAGCTCTGGCCCGCTGCCTGATGGACTGTAGGATCAGTGACCAGGAGAGACCTGTCTTCTTCCAAAGCTGACAAAAGAGCCTGTGGAACCAACTGGAAACAACGTATGTGCAATATCCTGTACTAAACTGTCTCCTTCTGTGAGCTGGTGGAGTATTTCACTATAAAATAAGCTATAAAGTGAAAATTACAGTCAGGCTAATTAGTGGGAAAGGGGTAATACACCAGAACAGGAAAAAGTGGGTGGTGTAAAGAGATAGATACCTTGATTTTGTAAAGAAAATCACTTTCCTTGTCACTTGTTCAGCCCCAGCCCTGAAAATGTTCAAGGCCAGGTTGGACAGGGCTTGGAGCAACCTGGTCTAGTGGAAGGTGTCCCTGCCCATGGCAAGGGGTTGGAATGAGATGAGCTTTAATGTCCCTTCCAACCCAAACCACTCCTTGATTCTGTGATTCTGTTTGGTGTTGTGCCCTTGTGGTACATAAACCCTTACTTCTGACACTCCTATAGCTTTTGATTGTTGTTAGTGAGTTTACTTGACTTTCTCTCTAGTAAAACCTTATTCCTTTGTCATTCCGTTTCTGTGTTCTAACAGGTATAGGCTGAGATTGGGCTTTTGTAAAACTGGCATTTATGCTCACAAAAAAAGTGTCTTTTTTCTCCTTTGCCTGGAGAAGTGTTTCCCTGCAAAATTTTCCCTTTTTTCTCTGATCATTTCCCTACAAGGAAGTTGTGCCTGTGTTCCTGGCCTTTCACACCTTGGTGTTACGACAGTGCTCCACATCTCATGTGAAAAGTCACTTTTTTTCAGTTTCTGGATGATAAGATACAGCCCCGTTTCAGGACTGCACTGTCCTATCTGGAGCTGATGTCTTTCACTGTATCTGGCTGTTTTTCTCCAAGCGCTGTATTTTAAGTTTTCTCTTTCTCAGATGGGTAATTGTAGGACTTCCTGGGATTCTTTTCCTTCGTATGCAGTTCTTTGTTTTCCTCTTTTTTCACATGGCCTTGTTGCTAAGGTTTAGTTCCTGTGTTTTCTGATAGTATTTGCACCATTTCCTGGGAACTTTACCTTCCCCTCTGTAATTCTGCTTTTGCTGTGGGATGTTTCCTGGTCCATGTTTCTTGCGTGCTCAGTGCTCTCCTTACCTCAGGAGGTTCTGCTGTCCCAGGGCCATGTAGTTTTTTAGTGCTCCTGGTATAGGAACACCTGTTTCTAGGTGTAGCTGTATCTTCAGCTACCTGTTCAGGTAGAATCACATTAACAGCACGAAGGAGCAAGTTTTGGTTGGCTTTTTTTGGCCTAAAACTCATGTGGCTCAGCTGGCAGATGAATGGAAGGAGCAACAGGAGATAGGGAGCAAGAAATCCTAGTGGGCACAGCAGCAGCCACAAGAGCACGAGTGGAAACAGGCCTATTTTTTTTCTTTGTAGGTTTTGGCTATAATCACTTATATTTAATTTAAGCTTTGCTCCTCATTGCTGGACAACCCTACATCTTTCCAGAAGGAGGAAGTGACCTTCATGCCATGGCTGCTGCTTGGGTGGGTCTTCAGTTCCCTGTGTCTTATCTAGAGGAGTGATTAAAAGGATGTCGGTCTGCTCCTGGGATGTTCTCTGAGGCTCAGTCAGGAGCGTTTTCTTTTGAAAGCAGCACTGCTTTACAGATCCTTTGTTACCAAGAGAAAGGACCTTGAGTTGATGTTTCTTGTGACTCTGTAGCTACAGTGGAAAATGTGCTCAGGGGATTGGTGTCATAGTCACATAAAACAAGATGCTGGGGGTTCTTCAAAGCCCACCACCACGGGGGGAGGACCTGCGATACCTGTGTTAATCCTTGGGCAGGAGCTGCTGTCTGTGCAGGAGTTTGCAGTTCAAGGCACCTGCGTGAAGGATTCCTGGATTGTTGAAAGCAAGAGAGGGCCAGTTTCTTCCTGCTTCTGAATGGCCTTGTTGGTGAACCACATAGAGACTGGTACTTTTAAAGGACAGATTTATCTAACCAATGAAGTTGTTTTTCTTACCAGGTTGTGAGTTTCCATTGGTGCTTGCACGGTAAACCCCCAGCATCCTCCAAGGCGGGGTGTCTGACACCTGTTCCAGGCAGGGCTGAGTGCTGGAGCCCACATTTCTCAGCTGTGCCTGCTGCCAGGAGTGCTTTTCTGGCACCCCAGCTGCATCCCCATGAAAGAAAAGCCTGTCAGCTCCTCTCACACTGCGAGACTCAGACCAGACTTCTCAGAGCTGTGCGTTTCTGTACCTGTCCCTCACGCACAGGTACACAAATGCACACATGTGTGCTCTGCCTGGCGTGAGGGGCATCAGCCATTGCACACAGTCACTTCTTGAGTCATGCAGCACTGGGGCTCTCTTCACCTTCAGCCTTGTGAATGAGGCCCTGCCAGCTTTGTGGTGTGTTTTGGGCAGTTTCACTTTACCTCAGGAAGAAGAAAAGCCTAAAGATAGTTGATGTCTGCTGAGAGTTCAGCTGCAAGTCTCCTCCTCGCCCACGTAAGCAGTGCATGTGCTGTTCCACATGGCATGAACACACATGGCTGGCATGATGGCCCGGGAAGCAGGTGGAGTGTGTCACTGCAGATCCCTCAGGAACTTCCATGGGTTGGCTGCTGCCAGAGTGCTGAATGGGCTCCAGTGGCAGCAAACGTGCACCATTAAACCAAGGGAGCAGCTCAGTGCAGGTCCTCACCAGGTGCTCAGGCTGTCAGAATCCTGCAGGATTCCACGGAAATGTGAGGTGAAATCCTTGCTAGTTACCTCCAAGCAGTTTTTCCAAATGAGTCCCTTGCTTCCCAGTTACACAATTCTACAGAGAGTGGTACAATACTAATGATGCCACAGGCCCACATCTTTCACAGTTGAACAGTTCTGGTGGCAAGCATCTCTCAATTTACTAATTTATCATTTTGTGACTTATTTTCTACATTCCTAAAGGCTTATCTTAGTTGCTGTTCTGTCTTGTCTGCACTGAGCCTGGTTATCCCAGCGCTGGGAGTTCCTGAATAGATTCCAGATGTTCTTATTTACTCAGGTACATTTCATGACTCCTCCTTAAATTAACCCTTCAATAGCTATGGTGGCAACAGCTCCTCTTCTGCTACATCCATGGTGGTTGAAGTCCTGGCTCCTGTTCCACCAAGAGAAGGAAGCAGTGCTAAGGGGAACCTGAGACCCTCTGGCCATGCCTAGAGCAGTCAAGGAGAGGTAAACCTTTGGAAGGCTTGCTGGTGGAACACATTCAAATGCTGCCACTTGCTTCTGTGCCAAAAAAATGCCCATTTGCTGGCTTTAGACTTCTTTTTACTTTTTTTTTCAATGGGGCTCCCTTGCCTGAGCAGTGCATCTCTAGGTTGCAGTGCCCTCAGAAACCTGTTCATCCAGCATAGCTTGGGTTGAAGCTGTTGGTATCACGTGTTCCTGGGCTCTGGGCAGGTAAGATGTCATTGTTCTGCTGTGGAGAAGAGAGTTTTGAAGACGGGACCTTTCCTTCACAGTGAGTAACTCCAACATGACCTTGTTTCATAAACTGCAGAGCTTTGGTTTCTCTGAGCCTTTTGCTGAGTATTTGCAACAGAACAAGGGATGTAGCTGCTGTGTTTGCTGAATGCTTTCCCTTTTTTTCAAAACCTACTTTTAAGCAACTGATGGCAAAAGATCAATTAGTGATGGAAGAGGCATTATCCTTTTGCTCCAGCCCCTTGGTTGGATTTGAGGCCTTGGCATACAGTGTCACTGGAAAGCTCACTCTTTGCAGTGTACACCCAGTGTACAGCAGGGATTAACAGTGGGATTGGTGCTTTTCACCAAAATCTGCCTTTCCCAGCACCAAGCTGACCCCTGCTGTCATGCAGAGGCGGGCTGTGAGCTCCCCATGCTACTCTAGCAATCGTGACATCATGTCGAGTCCCCGCGGGTGACAGTGCCTCCTGTGAGACACTGAGAGCACGACAGAGGCTTTGGGAGGAGCCGAGCAGGGCAGATATAAAGCTTCCCTGTGTCGGAGATAATTGTGCACTGAATTAGTCAGGGAGTGAGAGCTACTCGGCTCCTCCAGGAGGTGACTGCTGGTCAGCTCTTGGCTTTCTAGTCTGTGAGCAGAAAATACAGCTCTGTGCACCTGGGGAGAAAATGAGTGCCAAAGAGCCAGAGGATTAAGTGCCGAGTACAATTTCCAAAGTACCTTGTGTCTGTCCAAAAGTAATTGTGTGGTGAGTGAGTACAAAATGGCCTGTGGGAAAAAAAAAAAATCAGGATTTGATATTTCCTTTTGAGTTTCCCCTTGGGTGGGGAGAGATGTACTTTGCTTTCTTATAGAGATGTATGCCTAGATATGCTGGTGGGAGACATGGATTTGGATCCCACTGCACTGGCTGTGGTCCAGCATGAGTGATATTTGTTATCTGAGATGTCAGTAAAACAGCAGTGAGGAGAGATACCACTGACTCAGTTGCACTGTGGCTTATTAACCAAATTCTGACTCAGCTGGGGAATTTCGGGTGGTTTAGATTAACTCCCACTGGACAAGGAAAGGCTGAGCTGACGTCAACACATTGTGATGAACTTTGCAGAAAGGGTGCTCAGTTCTCCTTGGGTACAGGGGTGGTACAGAGACACTAACACAGAGTTAATGCTCCCAGTGGGAGCAGAGAGAGAGTTTTGCCTCTCTTCTGCCATGGCTGCTGCAGATAAGTCAGAGATCAAGGCAGGATGTGCTTTTAAAGAGATGCCTGATGGACCCAGACATGCCAACCAGACAATTAGCAGGCAGAGTGGTGGTGCCATCCCTCCCTGCCAGCCTTTTCCTGTACCTTCTGTTCTCCGAAGCCGATTTCTCCCTCTGCTTTGCTTTGCCCAGTGTTCATAGCAGTGCTGGCTGCAAGCTGTGAGTGCTGCTGCCTTGGGAACACTGCTGCTCCCACACTGCCAGCGCCAAGGAACTGGGCTCCCACTGCTCTTCATGCAGGAGTAATTCTTGGTTTGTGATGTTGAGACAGCTGGGTGCTCTGGGCTATGAAGGGTCTGTGAAAGGCAACTGAAAAGCACATTTCTTGTCACCAGGCTAAAACATACACCATGTAGGGTCTGTACTACTGAACTCTATCAGGCTGAATGAGGTTGCTAATTGCATATCTGGCTCAATAAAGGAAAATGTATCAATGTATCCACACCTCCTACGCTCACTGATGCTGTCCTGGGCAAGGACAGTGCCAACACCTTGCACTTTGTAAGGACAGGGCAAAAGAAAGGGCAGGGGATTGTTCAACATGGAGAAGGCTCCAGGGAGACCTTAGACCCTCTACCAGTGCCTAAAGGGCCTCCAAGAGAACTGGAGAGGGACCTGGGACAAGGGCCTGGAGTGACAGAACAAGGAGAAATGGCTTCACATTGACAGAGGGCAGGATTAGATGGGATACTGGGAAGAAATTCTTGCCTGTGAGGATGGTGAGGTCCTGGCACAGGTTGCCCAGGGAAGCTGTGGCTGTCCCATCTCTGGAAGTGTCCAAGGCCAGGTTGGACAGGGCTTGGAGCAACCTGGTCTAGTGGAAGGTGTCCCTGCCCATGGCAGGTCTTTAAGGTCTCTTCCACCCCAAACCATTCTGTGATTTTGTGAATAAGGAGCCAGAGCAGGGATCTGTGTCTTCCTGGACTGCCTTGAGAGGGAGGGGCTGTGTCAGGGAGTGACCTGGGGTAAGAACCTGCCTGTTCCTCTGCCCTCACCCTGCTGGCTCCTGCCACTTTGTCTGCCTGCTCTAGGTTTCACATGCTGGTTCTTTGCAGCTGGTGGTTGCTGGTGCTGAGGCAGGAATCCTGGAGTGGCTCCGGAGTGCTCCTGCCTGGAGCTCAGGCAAAGAGCTTCTTCCCTGCACCCATAAGATCTCACTGTGGGAGCAGCCTGGGATGGGGAAGAAATGCTGGACACATCTTGACCTCTGAAGAGCAGCGGATATCTCCACTTGACTGTAGAGAGAGCCTGGGAGCTACTCTCCCAAGTCCTCGCTGCAGTGTGAGCTCTGACAGGGTTCCTGCGTCCACAGGCAGGTCATTCTTCCTCCCTCAGCTCCCCCTGGGGCCTCACAGATGTTGTACCTTCACTTGCCCAATCTCCAGCGAGCTCTGATCCACACAAATCTCCAGTGCGCTCCTGGACGTGGAAGGCAACAACTTCTTCACCCTGGATGAGGAAGGCTCTGCTTCCCCGCCACGTGCTGCTGCAGGACACTGTCGTGTCTGCCATCACACTTCTGGGGGGTCACAAAGATGCTGAGCTGCACAGGTCAACCCAAGGAGCTCTCCCACAGAGGAGAGTGGTCTGCAGAGAGGTGAGATCAGTGTCCTAGGGTGCTGCTTCCTCACATGCAGAAGCGCATTTCACACGTGCAGCTCACCCTCGCGAGTGCGCTCGCCCACGCGGAGCCTGCCCGGCTCGAGCCGCAGGCTGTGGGGGTGGTTTGAAGTGTTTATGACTCAGGCTCGAGAACACATTGTTAAAGAAGGCTCTGCGTACTGGGGTTGTTGCTGACTTTCAAGTGAAATGGGCAGAGCCGTGCAGAGCGCTGTCCTACCTGCTGAGAGCATCAAGGGAACAAAAGCTACCACAAAACCCTACAGCCCAGAGAAATGCCTTTGTAATTTTAGAAACAGAACTGCTGTGGAAATAAGATGTTGTGTGAGTAAGTACTTCTCAGTGGTGCAAGTCTAATGCCTCAGCCATCCCCGTGGGACAAAGCTTTTTAGATTGCATGCCTGCAATTTGGAATACAAGGGACCTGACCCTCACTGTGCTGTAAAAGACAGAAAGTAAACTGGGACCAGAAGCTGAGGGGCAGGAACAGGCTGTTGAGCTTACCTGGCATGGGGAACGCTTGTGCTTTGCTCCCCTGGGTGTGCAGGGTGAAGCTGGGCCCTCCAGCCTGGTGGGCATGGCAGCGTCAGTGCTTTTTCCGTGGCATGGGCTGTGGAGGAGTTATTGCTAATTGCTGCGTGAGGGAAACTCACTTGGTGCCTTCTGGAATGCTGCTTTTTGGGATTGTGCCCATTTTGTACAAGGCTCCCTAGTACCATTACAATGAAGGTCTGTCATCCCTTGAGGGTAGCTGTCACCTCGACTGGTGTTGACCTCACAGAGAGCAGTCCCCAGCCCAAAAAGCCCAGGGAATTGGCAGGCTGCTCCCTCACCCCACCAGAGATGAGGGCACGTAGGAATTTGAGGCATTCCTTGACTCAGTTTCCTGGTTCCCCAGCTGTCCATGTGATACTGCAGCCTGTCCCTCTGTCCAGCCTCTTGTGCAGCTGCCCATGCCAAGTGTTCATCCGTCCTCACTCTCTGCAGGGCTCTTCTGGAAGAGCTTGCAGTCCTTTAGCTCTGTTTGGACTAAGTGCCTGGGATAGCCATCTGCCCTTCTGGGCAAGGGAGCCTTCTGTGTTCTTCCAGAAGGGGCTGTGGATTTTTCAGGTGCAGGACAGAGCCCACCTGCTGCACTCGGAGCTGCACGGGAGCTGCTCAGGAATTGGGAAAGCCAAAATGTGGTGTGACTGGGAACCCAAGATGCTGACAAGCCTGTTAGCCCTGAGCATCGTCCAAGGCAGCCTGTGCTAAGAGGGGAGGTCAGGCCTGGTCTGCACTGTGACCCCCCCACTGATTGCCCTGTCCAGACAGAACAGCCTCGAGCCAGGTCTGTTTGTAGGAGAGTGAGCATCAGCCAAGACCATGTGCTGCTCCAGCTGAGTGGAAAGCTGAGCCTGGATGGGCTGCCCACTCTGTGGCCTCACCCTCTATTCTGCAGGATACTCCTGGTCTTGTCTGATGCTGAGGTGTATCATACTAGATAGCAAGTTCATTTCAGGGCTGGGGGGGAGTCAGTGCTGTAGGTTGCTTCTGGAAATTTGCCAGATACTTGAGGCTTGGTGTGGTGTTTACTAAAGCAAACCACATCCAAATAAAACAGAGGCTTTGCCATCAGCCCTTTTCCTGCACACTGAAATGTTCCTTGTGCCTCCCCTGCTGATCTATAGAAATCCCCTGGGCTCTGGCCTTTGCAGTCTCTCTGCTCACTGTCTCTATTACAGTCACTTTAAGCCTGATGCAATTTGTATTTTTTTAATGTTACAGAACTTGAAGCGCTGGATTGTGGCTCAATAGAACAGGAAAAGGACAATGTTAGAGCAGCTCAGCAGAGCACTGTGCCTCAGTGAGATCTGTGTCTCATTCATTAGCAGCCTCTCATCTCCTGTAAATATGCCTTGATATGACCTTGGTGACAAGACAAGCCTCAGAGGAGCAAATGAGACAGATGCTCACTGATCAGCACTTGCCCTGGGGCTTTGGCTGGTGGAGGAGTAGGTGTGGGATCACAGAACCACAGAATGGTTTGGGTTGGAAGGGATCTTAAAGCTTATCTTGTTCCAATCCCTCTGCAATGGGGAGAGACACCTTCCACTAGACCAGGTTGCTCTCCAAGCCCTGTCCAACCTGGCCTTGAACATTTCCAGAAATAGGGCAGCCACAGCTTCCCTGGACAACCTGTGCCAGGGCTTCACCACCCTCAGATGGTAATCTGGAGCAGAAAGAGAGGCTGCTGGCCTGCTTGGCCCCTCAGAACTGCTCTGCAAGAGACCCTGCAGGCTTATGAACACACAACACCACTGACCAGGACCTCAGGATCCAGGCTGAGCCTGAGGGAGGATCATATGTAGGAAGCACTGTAGCCTGACCCACTGAGATTGCCAGCAGTTGGGGAAGCACCCCATGGCACCCTGACTGCCACGACCACCCTGCTTGTGGGTGTCAGGTGGAGCAATGTCCAGCCAATGACAGGTGTGTTTGTTGTGGTGGGTTATGATGTGACTCAGGGTTTAAATTAGTCTCAGAGATAAGCAGCAGATGGGGTTTCACTGTCAGATGGAGGTTCATATCATTTCTCAGGTTGGATCATTCCCTGGAGTCTCAGCTGCAGGAGAGGCCAGGGCCGCCACTCTGCACAAAGCTTTGCTCTGCTGCTGGGGCATTCCCTACCAGATGACAGGGAATGACCTGGGGTTTTTGGTCCAAATCTTCCTGTTGGATTTTGTGCAGGTGAGTGGCCATGTGAGATGGGGTTATCTGCAAAGTGGCTCAGCAGTCTGGGGCAAGGGCAAAGTTTGGTGGGTGGCTCAAAGCCCTTGGAATACTCATCAGAAATAGACATTCAAACTGGATCAAAGATCACAAGATGTAAACATTGGTGGTGTAGATGTTTCTGGGCCATTTCAACACCTGGAGGGATCTCCAGCGAATGCAGATGAAATAAAGGCTGGAATGAGTTGCATCATACTGCTGCTCACAGCCTTTCACCAGGACATCTTTTGCTTTCAAGCTGTGGTTTCCCTTTCCCCCTCCACCCCCATCTGGAGCGATTCCATGCCTCTTTGATCATTTTCCTTGGAAGAGCCTCAGATGCAGTTATTAACCCTGCTCTTGGCTTTCTGGTCAGCAAGAGCCTGAGGAGAAAAGATAGCAAGCCTATCCCATGATGAGTGTCTATGATGGAGCCTCAGGAGGGTCTCAAATTCCTTGAGTTGTAGCACAAGGAGGCAGCTGGGATGCCTTGCTAGGAAGTAAGGGTTGTGAGGGGTTCAGTACTCCAAGAGGCCAGTATGGTGGCGCATACAGAGTTTGGTAGTCAACTGTGCCAGCAGCTCTTCCCCAGGCTCCAACCATGGGTAGATCTCATGTGTAGAGAGTTATTGCTGCCCCAGGGTCCTGCTGCAGGCCAAGGACTTGACAGAGTTAAGCAAGAGAATACAAGATGTTGTCAACTTGGACACTACTTTTTCTCTCAAGTGTTAGTGCTTCCGCTCACAGCTCTTCATCTTGCAGTAGCTGGGCTGTGGTTTGGAGGCTGGGGTTTGGCTGTGCAACAAGCAGTGTGACCACCTTATCTGAGGGTCCCATCTGACCATCTTTGCTTCCTTCACACTGTTGCAAGCTCCACACCATCCCGGATGCTTGGCGCGATGTGGTCCCATCCCTGCCTCCCTGAAATTCCTGAAGGTACTGCTTCTCCCAGACTTGCATGACTGTAAGGAACATCGTGCCTGGGGCTGACTCTCTTACACACCGTCCTGTGCTGCAAGGGACAGGGGCACGGCCAGCTGGTGAGTTCCAGCCTCTCTGAGAAGGGACCTGGAGTGGAGCCTGAGAGAGTTCCAGCTGGAGAGCACTGAGGGATGGATGCAGTTTAAAGCCATTTACCCTCATCCTACCCTTGTCTAACTTCTCACTGTGTTCCACAAATGCTTGTGTTCCTTTTAACCCACATCAGGTAGAGTGTGGCAGCCGGGAATGAACCTGGGCTGGAGAGGGTGAGTTCATTGGGCAGGACACGGATTTGGTACACTGTCAGGATGTGCTGCTGTTGGGGAAAGTCGTCGTTTCCTGTTGTTTCCTGTTCCCTGTTCCAAAGGCCTGGTTTGTATCCTGATCCCCTCCCTCTCCCAGCTGGCAGGCACAGGGAGGGGGTCCTGCTGCAGCCCTGGCCCTGCCACCTCATCAGAGCTTTTTCCAGGGCTTGGCCTAGCAGGTCCTGACAGATCTGGGCAAGGCAGAGCCATGCTTTCCTTCTGGGAGAGAGTGCAGTGCTGGGAGGAAGGGCTCCCACCAGCCCCAGAGCAGCGCTGACACACCAGGGTGTGGAGGTGTCACTTAAGCTGGTGGGAACACAGGCACAACAAATACAAGGGTTGTTTTTGAGAGGAAACTATTTTTGACCAGTTTTTAGGGAAAATACTGCAGAGATAGTGGATGTCTTTGTGCTCAGACTGCCCTTTCATGGGGAAAGGTTTAGAATTTCTTTGAACAAGGGTGAAGTTGAAGCCAGCGGTGGTTTAAAGCATGAGCAGAAACAACACCTGGTAGCAGGGGGGTGGGAGTCAGCTCTGTCCACCTGCCTGGGCCATGTCACCTGAGTCACTTCTGGGAAAATAGGAGCTTCTCCCATGAGAATGGGCTGCACTGCCTCCGGTCAGGCAGCTGGGGGTATTCTGGAAGCTTGTCCTGGTTTTTGTTAGGTTCGGAGGCTATGGCAAAAGTGCCAAATGAATGTCAAGAAGCACTGACCTGCTTTTAAATCATAGCCCATGGCTAAATCTTCTGCAGCAGCATCTTCAAGAGATGCTGGCACCCCCACATTCCTCCTGGCAACAGTGAGGGGGCAGTGAGGGGAGAGGGAGAAATCAGCCACCCCAGGGCTGTACTGCTGTGCTGGGTTCAGCCTCGTGCAGAGGCAGAGAGGGAGGCTGATTATTTTTAGGGTTGCTGTTGGATTTGACCGCAGGTTGACCTTGCAGCTCTACACTCTGGTGCACACTGGCAGGATTTGAGCAAATTGCTCCCCAGTTGTGTGGTGAATTAATGCAAAGCCTTAAGTCTCGTGGTACAGCACTGCAATCAATGGAGAGATGGTGTATTAGAGCGGTGTCAGGACGGTCACAGCAGCCTGGGTTCAGAACCATTTCTCAGATGCACAAAAAATCTAATTTTTTCCTTTTTTTTTTTTTCTTATTTGTTGTTGTTTTGTTTTCTGGAGTGTGAAGTGTGAAGGGTCTTCTTTGGGATCACCTGGCTCAGCCTGGTCAGGTGCTGGGCTGTGCTGCACTCTGCCACTGCCTCACTTCCAGCCTGGCTGCCTCTGGATTTAGGAAAAGGATGGGGGCATAGTCACTGCCCTGGTCCTGCTGGCCACACTACTGCTGATCCAAGCCAGGTGTCATTGGCCTTCTTCCCACCTGGGCACGCACTGGCTCATGTTCAACTGCTGTTGACCAGCACTCTCGGGTCCTTTTCTGACAAGCAGATTTGCAGCCACTGTGACCAAGCCTGGAGCACGCCATGGCGTTGCTGTGATCCAAGGGCAGGACTGTGCACCTGGCCTTGTTGAATCTCATACTGTTGGCCTTGGCCCATTGATCCAGTCTGCTCAGATCTGTGGAGCCGTCCTGCCCTCCAGCAGATCCACAGCTGCTGGTGTCCATGGTGCCCACCTGCCCATTGCTGCCTGGGGTGGTGCTTCTGTAGCTCAAATAATGTCCCTTCTATTTTTTACAGTATTAAATCTGAATGGTCACACTTGTCCCTCATGGCATTTCTTACTTTGTGAGTTCTGCTAGTGGATGATTCAGAGGGCAGGGAGCAGTCTGGGCAGAACTCACTAGTTTTCAAGTCTTTGCATTCTCTAGAGTTCAGGCATCAGAATCTGACCTGGACGTGTCCTGAGTCTGACCAGCTGGACCCTGAGCAGTGAGGGGTGGTCAAAACCGTCTGAGCTCCCTGCCCCTGTTGAAGCACTGCTTGTTGCAGTGCCCTTGCTGCTGGTAAGATGAGCAGGGTATGCCAGGGAGTTAAGAAAAACCCCAGAATACTCCACCCAGAGCAGGAGCTGCCGTGTCTGACTTGTGCAAGCGTGCCTGTGCCAGCAAGGTGAGGGCTCCAGTGTGGGCTTACATCCAGCAGCATTTTCCCCTTTCAGATTGTTGTTTATCAGTGGTTCTTGTGGGGAGAGCAGGCCCAGCTCTCCACAGAGACAGCATTAATCAGGACGGATAACAACGTGCCCCTTTTTCCACCCTATTGTTTTTCACCTTGACTCAGGGCCTTGCACATCTGCCCTGCTGATGTAGAAAGTCAGGGACTGTAGGAACCATCGATGTGTTGGAGCTGTAATGTAAAACATAATGCTATAGATCAAACAAGGAAAAAAAGCTCTTAGTATTTCAGTATTTAAAAGATGCAAGCAAGGAAGAGAAGCAATTTTAACTTGCTTCATGCTATTATCTGTTATTTTAAGAGTCTCCTCCTCTTGTGTCCCATTTTAATGCACTTGCTGAGAATCCTGGCTTTTTATTAGTCTCTTGGCTGTCCTTGGAACTTCTGTGTTCCCTTGTGGAGGCTCAAGTTCATCTCCTTGAAGTAAAGAAATAGGACGCTTTGAGGCAAAAATCCTGTGCCTGGAGTGATTCTTTTTTTGTCCAAAAAAGAAAATAGTTGCTGCTGTTCCAAGAAAAAAAGTCCTTTTGAGTGTGAGATTGTTCAAACCTATGTGTCTTCTGCTAAGCCTGCTCCTGCCCTGTCTGCACAGTGGGGTGCAGCACAGGGAACAGCATTAATCACAGAATCATTTTGATTAGAAAAGACATTTAAGATCACTGAGTCCAACTGTTCCCCCAGCACAGCCAAGGCAACCACTAAACCGTGTCCCCAAGTGCCGTATCTACACGTGTTTTAAATCCCTTCAGGGATGGAGACTCCACCACTGCCCTGGCCAGCCTGTTCCAATTCCTGAGCATCCTTTTGGTGAACAAATTCCCGCCAATATCCAACCTAAACCTCTCCTGGTGCAACTTGAGGCATTTTCTCTTGCCTTGTCACTTGTTGCCTGGGAGAAACACCTGACCCCCACCTTCCCACAGCCTCCCGTCAGGAAGCTGTGGAGAGTTAGAAGGTCCCCCCTGCACCTCCTTTTTTTCCAGTCTGAGCTGCTCCAGCTCCCTCAGCTGCTCCCTGTGCTCCAGACCCTTCCCCAG
>VWZF01006029.1:95196-110261 GCA_013396755.1 Sclerurus mexicanus | reverse complement strand
CCGCGCCCCCGCCGGCCCCGCGGGGCCCGGTGCCGCGGGGTGACGGTGCGTGTCTCCCCGCAGGGCGGACGTTCCCCAAGCGCGGCCANTGGGGGTCCGCGGCCTCGGAGCGGGACCCCCTGCCAGAGCTGCCCCTCCCCAGCACTGCCCCAGTGCCCCCTCCCTTGTGGGGCGGCACCAGGGCTCCCTGGGGTGCAGCCTCGGACCCGCGACCTGGCATTTTTTGGGGGTAACCAGGGCGCTGTTTGGGGTGGTGCTTCGATGAGAGGCTTGTCCAAAGCCAGAGAGGGTCATGTTCCACTGGGTGTCCTCCAGCAGCCTCCTGCGAGCTCGGGGGGTGGGAAAGAAAACAACCTTGGGACCCCAAAAAATGCTTCGGGGGTCACTCTTGGCGGGGGCTGCTGGCTCCCCTCGGCCGCCTCTTGTACAGCTCTGGCTCATCGGGGTGGTAAAAACGAGTCAGCGACTCATTTGTGACTGTTTTGCTATCAAGCAATTCCCCTTCCCGCCCCAGCGCTTTCCTCGCCGTGCCTGGGGGGCTGGGGGAGCCCACCCTGCCGGGAGGGCTCGGCGGGCATCCAGCCCATCTGCTGCTCCTCCGGCTCCCCCGTCCTTCCCGTTCCCTCGTCAGCAGGGAGAGGAAGCAGCTTGGTCTGCCCGGCCGCCCCGTTTCCTCCGCCGGTGGAAGAACAAAGAGAGGCTGGCAGGCAGTCAAGTGGCTCCCGGTGGGCCAGCCCTGCCGCCTGCCAGCCCTCCCAGCTCCCAGCCCTCCGGCTCCCTGCGCTGGCTCTCCCCTCCTGCGGCGGCCGCTCCCCCCAGCTCGGTCCCCCACCCTGGCAGAGCTGCCTGGGGGTCACCAGCGTCCCGTCCCCACATCATGGTGCTTCAGGCAAAGTGCTGCGTGATAACTTGCTCCCGACAGGCGCTCCCCAGCAGCAGCGATCTGCTGCGCCCCTGGGAGCGGTTCTCTAATTTCCTTTATTTTGTTTGTTTGTTTGTTATTATTGTTTCCTTTTGTCCTTTATTCCAAACCCCCGCCCCCCGCCCCATTCCATCCGCAGGCAGCTCCTGCCCCCTCCGTGCCTTGGCAGGCAGCAGGAATCAAACACCTCCAGGCCCTGACGCCCTTTCCCTGTGTCGGCAGCGTGGCTCCTGCAGCCAACCCTGCCAGAGGCTGTCGTGGGGCTTGGCCCTCCGAAATCCTTACAAACCTTTGGTTCCCGGCTCAGTTGAGGTGCTCACCGATCCCAGAGCAGCATCAGGGATGGTGGCAGGGCGCAGTGCTGGAGGTGCCGAGCTCTGAGGCTCTTTCCAGAGCCCTGCATTGGCTCCATCCCCGGCTGCCCTTTGCTCCAGTGCTGGGGAGATCCAGCCTGTGGTGTGCGGGAGGCAGCTCTTCCTGTGCTGGGTTATGGATGCACAGTGTTCTGGGTAAAAACCATTTTGGGAAAAAACCAGTGATCCAAGGGTGAGAGACTGTGGGGAGCTGGCTTGGTCAGCCAGAGGCTGGTGCTGCTTCTGCCTGTGCCCAAGGTCCTGCTCTGTGGGGCCTGGCCTCACCAAGAGCATTCCAGAGATGAGAGATGAACAGACAAGCAGCCCTGGGGTGGCAGGGCAGTGTTGGGGAAGGAGGTGGAGACCTAAGCATCCTCTGGGCCTCCTGCTTAAGAGATGCCCATTGCTTATGCTGGCATTGCAGAGGAGGAGATGGATGAGAGGAGCTAGGGGAATCAGACCCTTTCCCCCTCCTTTGTCCCACGTCCTGGGTCTTTTTGTGAAGAGCTCACACCGTGGGGCATCAGAAACAGCCTTTGATGTGAAATCTGCTACATAGGGCCCTTAAAGGAACTAAATGAAGGATAAAGTTCACTGGTATGTTCAGGATTGCTCGCAGCAACTGCCTTGGGACAGGAGCAAGTCCGAGGAAAAGGCGTGTTGGTTGAGGGCCAACAGAGCTGATCCCCCTGGGTCAGAGTGGTGGGCAGAGTGGGATGCTGTGCACTTGGAGCTCCTGCGGTGCTGCTGCCAGGGGGACCTGCTGTCTGAGCACAGAGGAGCTGTGGAGAGTGTGGGGTGACTGTGGGCACTCCACGGTGCTTCTGGATGGGAAATGGGAAGATGTGGTCATGCTGGGTAGTGCCAGGATGGGAGCAAGTCTGACATGGCTTTGCCAAATGGCTTTGCCTGAGTGGCAAAGTGTACCCACCCTGTGCAGTCTTGGAGGGAGATGGGTTTGGAACAGGAGGAGATACTGGAGAAAACTATCTTCCTCCAGCAAGGCAGTACCAAGGGGACTGCTGTCCTCTCCAGCACTTGTGCATAGTCCCTGGGGTGATGGTGCTCTCCTGCTTCTCTGGGTGCTGCTGCCCTCGATGCTCTCCTGCTGCTCAGCGAATGCCCTGCGGTTGTGAGACATTTCCTACTGAGGCATTTCCTACCGAGGTGTGCGACTGTCAATCTGTGGGTTGTGGCAGTTGTGGGAGCTCAGCGCCATCTCCTGCCCCCACTTCCTTGCCTGCACTGGGGGCATCTCTCCTGCCAGGCCATGAGAATGGTAGACAAAGCTCCCCTCCACATCCAGTGTGGGTGGCAATAGGGTGGGCTGTGTGATGGGGAGCACTGGTGGAGGCAGGATTGAACCTCAGCTGTGCATCCCAGTCCTGAGCAGGTGGTTGGAGCATGCTGGGTATCCCAGGGCTTCTAGGAAGGATTTTCCATCCTGTCCCAGCTGAAGCAGAGGTGCCTGCACCACTACTCTGGTCTCTCCCTGCCTCTCCTCAGGAAGTTGGCTCCACGTGGGAGCCCTTGGGCAATGACTGTGCCAAGGATTGGCACCCCGGAGGGGATGAAGGGAGTGCAGGTGGGGCTCCGCACCCCCAGCAAAACCAGACCTGGCAGGTTTGTCCCAGGGCTGACTCTGCCTGCTCCAGCGCCGCTCTCTGCCGCCTCTGCCCGCCCAGGGGGGCCCGGAGCCAAGTCGTACGTTGCAGCCAGCGTCTCCCAGCTCCTGCCTGCCAAGTGTGGCAGAGACCTGGCACGGCCCACTGCCCATCCAGGGCTGGTGCTGTGCTCCAGAGGTCCTGCTCCATCCCCCAACTGCTGCAGCCCCAACTGCAGGGCTCTGTGCTCTTCCTCGCCATGGTTCCCTGAACCACCCACCTGGGTCTGTATAGCCCAGGTGAGATCCCCAGGGGCTTAAAGTCCTTCAGGGTGGGAGCCAGGGTAGGTGGGTCTCCGAAACCCACCTCTGTGGGCTCTGCTCCTCACAGGACTGGTGGTGGCAAGCACAGAGCTTTGGCAGTAGCTGTCTGCTGCTCCTGTGGCTCTGCTGGGGCAGCTGCTTTTGCCAGAGGATGCTTTGCTTCCATAATAGCTTTAAGATCTCGTTATCTCCTTGCTCGGGGATGGCAGAGATGAGGAAATGGTTGCTCATACTTGTCCAGGGCTGGAGAAATCTCCCAGGAGGCTTGCGGGCAGAGGAAGTGCCTGAGGTGAGGATGCTGTCTCTGAAGCATTGGAGCCTCTTTGTTTTCCCCACTGGCATGATGGGGGAGCACAGCAGCCCCATGCAGGGCAGCAGGGACGGAGTCCTGTGTGTGACCACCTCTGTCCTGGGCTGGGGGCAGCTGAGTGATCAGTCCCTTGGGCTACTGCAACCAGCTTAGTCCATCAATCCCTCTCTTCTGCAGCCAGGGTGCTGGCAGCTCCCAAACACTTCCCGAGGCTGGACTGGGACAGGTGAGCTCGGCATCAGCGTTGGGCAGTGCCTCTCTCCTTCATGAATTTGGCAGCATCTTCTGCACGGCTGACAGTGCCTCTGCATTGCTCTACTCAGGACATCAAACTGGGATGTGCTTCTGCAGGCAGCGGATGCCCTGGAAGCATCCCGGAGGCCCCTGCTTGCCATGATGAGCAGGGGATTGTGCTGCACGGCCCCTGGGGTTTTCCTCGGTGGGTGCCTGCTCCATCCTTCCTCAGCCACCCCAGCTTGTTGCAGCACTGGAGGGCTCGGAGCCGAGCTGGGGTCAGCTCGGGCCACAGCCAGGCAGCGCTGCCAGTGCCAGCCGGCACGGCCTGCCCCGTGTCCCTGCTGCCAGCGGCCCCGGTGGGCGGGAGGAAGGCCAGTGGACGGCAGCGGGGAGCAGTGCCAGACAGAGCTGGAAGCAGGTTCAGCGACAAGAGGTTTATCCTGGAAGGAGGAAATGAGAGGACTCCAGGCTTACTATTCCAAAGTCCAGGGCTGCAGCGTGGCTGGCTGAGCTGGCGCTTGACACCTTGGAGAGAGGATTTTTGCTGTCTGTGAACTTAAAAGCTTAATTCTACTCCCTGAGAGAAAGCTTCCTGCAGCCCAGGGGTCTTGGTGCTTGTTGCCCTTGCGAAGGTGATGTATTTTTCCCCATTCTCTTCTTTCCAATGAGCATCTCCTATCACTGTAGCTGCTGGTCTCTGTGTGCCATTTGCTCTGGTCACAGTGTAAGCAGGGGCTGAGATCCCCCATCCCATCTTTTTCACAGACACATTGTCCCTTGCCCATGTGCCCTGGCAAAGGGAAGTCATTCTGCCCCAGGCCTTGCTGGGAAAGCTTGGCTTTTCAAGACTATGGAGCAGTTTCCATCTAGGAAAACAGGTTTTTTGGGCTGTTTTGAGAAGTGAAGAAGTAAAAAGCATTTGGAAATTTGGAAGAGAGTTTAATATTGTTCTTATCATACAGGGTTTATTGTACAAGGGACTGGCTGTGTTAATGCAGAGCTGGAGCTGCCTCATAGGAGCTGGCCAGCAGAATAGCTGCTCCTATAAGGCAGCGTGAGATCCAAGATTCCCCAAGAAGGTCAGGCAGGGAGCAAGGGAGGGGAGGAAATTCCTCCTTAGCTCATGTTGGGGAGTTATATTTAGCTCTGGGGATATCAGCCTGGCTCAGCCCTTGCTGGGGAATGAGGGCTGCCCCAGGCACATGCATCCAGCACTTGGTGCTGCCTCTCCCCGTTTTCATTCCTAGGTCTGGGAGGGATTTGGCTCGGATCAATGGGACACAGCTGGGTATGGGGAGGGCTGGAGGCCAGTCAAAGCCTCCAGATGAGGCACCAGAGCATCATCAGTGTTTTGGATGCCTGAAGGTGTAAGCCTGGTGAGGAATGAGAGGTGTGTGCTAGTGGGATAGGAAGCACCACGTGGGATCCTGCTGCCAGAAAAATGGCTGGCAGTGGTGCTGTGAAGTGGGCAAGATTTTTTTGCCTCCTTCATCTGCTCCCCTCATCAGTCCTTGGTCTCATTCCAGAGGACCATTTCTCTTTGGGCCAAGACAGCCAAGAGCCATCCTGCCCTGCCCCAGGCTGGGTGATGCCCTGGGGGTTTTCCCCTCCAGTCCCGCTGTGCAGGTGTTTCCCAGGGAAAAGAGGGCTGAGCTGAGACACATGTTTGACTCAGAGCCATGTGAGCTGTCCCAGAGATGATTGTCACCCGCTCAGGTCGCCAGGTCACAGCAGCTTCATGCTGGTGCGCGTGGCTCCATCCCTCTGTCACCATCATCTCCCTCCCTCTCTCTGCAGGTATGCTGGAGGATGGGAAGAAGTTTGATTCCTCCCGCGACAGGAACAAGCCGTTCAAGTTCGTGATGGGCAAGCAGGAGGTGATCCGCGGCTGGGAGGAAGGAGTCGCTCAGGTGCTCCTCTGAGTCGCGGTCCCTGTGCTGGGCTGTGCCGAGGAGCTGCAGCGTGGGCAGGAATCACTGTGCAGCTCATTCCCTATTTTATTATTTTTTTATTCTATTCCCCTGTGATTTCTACCCCTCCGCCCCCTCAGCGCTGGGGGGTGTGGGCGTGAATATCACCTTCTGCATTGCCACCTGCCAGCTGGCAGGAATGGAGTCGGGCCAGGCCCCAGCAACACCTACGGCACGTCGGTGACTCAGCGGTGACATTTCTCCACTGAGTCAGCTCCGAACGAGCACGGCGGGAGCGCTCTGGCCTCCCGGGCTGTGAAGCCCACGCGGAGGGAGGGTTGGTGGGCACAGCAGAGCTTCAGGCTGTGAGCCCACACCAGGGAGGGTTGGTGGGCACAGCAGAGCTTCAGGCTGTGAGCCCACACCAGGGAGGGTTGGTGGGCACGGCACAGCTCCGGGCTGTGAGCCCACACCAGGGAGGGTTGGTGGGCACAGCTGAGCTTTGGCTCCTGCCTGCGTGACTGCGGCCACTCTGTGCCACACTGGGGACATGAGCACAAGGGTGCTATTTTATTAAAAGAATTGCCTGGCATTCCTTGCCTTCACATCTGTGAAGCACATCTCAAGCTCTGCTTGTTTTCCAGCCTGTGCTGCTTGCCTTTACCCTCTGATGTTCTTCCCATTCCTCTCCTGCCCCTCTGACTTGTTCAGCCAGAGTCCTTGCTCTTGCCCAGTGTAGGGAAGGCAGCGGGGACAGGTCTGTCTCTCCTCTGTCACTCACCTGTGTCACTCACCTGGCAGTTGTGCCCATCTCCTGATATCCCTGTGTTTCTGTCCCGGCCCCAGATGAGTGTTGGTCAGCGGGCAAAGATGACCATCTCCCCAGATTACGCCTACGGCTCCACTGGCCACCCAGGGATCATCCCACCAAACGCCACTCTAATTTTTGACGTGGAGCTCATGAAATTGGAATGACCCACCCCAGCACCCTGTCCTCGGGTAAGGAGGGGCAGCTGCTGGCAGGGAGTGTGTGGACTGGGGACAGCTCAAAGCCCCTGTCTTTGGTTTTGGGACAGTGTGGGGAAGTGGGATGGGGATGAGTGGCAGGGGGAGGGGTGGCAGTGGGGAATATAAGAAGGAGGGGGCAGGTTTCTGGCTGTGGGTAGAAGTTGCTCATGGGAGTCTGGTGAGCCGGGGATCAGATCACTGCAGTGGTAAAAGCAAAGTTCCCAGCCTGGCAGAGTGGGTTCATGCCATGGAGGTGTTGTGGTGCCAGTTGTCTGTGCCTTGGGTTCAGTGTCTTGTGTTGCTGCACCACAGAGCTTGCCTGCTGCTCCCCCTCCTGCCTCTCGTGCTAGTGGTGCGTGAGTCTGACAGTGAACAGGAGGCTTTGATTATGACCCAAGAGCTGCAGCACCTCTGTTACAGAGACGGCATGGGAAAGCTGGGGTTGTTCAGCCTGGAGAAGAGAAGGCTCTGGGGAGACTTTAGAGCACCTTTTGGTGCCTAAAGGGCCTCCAAGAGAACTGGAGAGGGACTTTGGGCAAGGGCCTGGAGTGACAGGACAAGGGGGAATGGCTTCACGCCGACAGAGGACAGTGTTAGATTGGATATTAAGAGGAAATCCTTTCCTGTGAGGGTGGTGAGCCCCTGGCATGGGTTGCCCAGAGAAGCTGTGGATGCTTCATCTCTGGAAGTTTCCAAAGGCAGGTTGGATGGCACTTGGAGCAACATGGTCTAGGGGAAGATGTCCCTGCCCATGGCAGGGGGTTGGAATGAGATGAGCTGTAAGGTCCTTTCCAAAACAGACTAGAATCTGTGATTCTGTGGGGCTGTGCTCTGGAGTGCAGGGTCCCAGCGGTGGGGGCAGGATGGGCTGTGCTCCTCCCTGCACTGGGGGCTTGACTCCTGCTTTGAGAGGCCGGTGTGGTTTGTGCTGAGGCTGCCGAGCCCGGCACATGCTCCCTCCTCGGCCGGCAGGCGGGTGGGCAGCTCTGTCACGCTGCCTGTCCTCTCTCCCCACAGGTTTGGCACATGGAGGAATCCAGAATCTCAGCTTCAAGAAGAGTGCACATGACTTTGTACGGAGCTTTTCCTGATAGTCCACTACACTCATTGTATAACCTTACACCTTGATTGAATGCCTTTGGTCACTAAGCTTTGCGTCTGACTCTTCCTCCTCGTATCGTGTTTTTATGTCTTTTTAAACTATACGCCGTAAACCTCAACTCTTTTTGGGTCAAGTTCTTAATCTTATTTTTGTTCCAGGTGTAGACTGCGTTTTCCCAGTAGCACACAGATGGGCTGACCTTAGATAGGAGTCATTTGAACAAAAGGAATCCTGTTAGTTACTTGTTTTGGTGCAGATTTATGGTGTTTTCAAACCAGAAATTGCTGCTGCTGCAAAAGCCATAGCAGAGTGAGCCTGTCGAGGCTAAAGGGATGCAGAGAGCAAGGTAGCACTAGTATTGTTTATAGGAATTCTGCCTGGAATGGGACAGCGAGGGACCAGCCTGGCCTTTCCCTATTCCCCACGCAGGGTGCGGCATCGGGGAAGGGGGGCTGCTCTGCCCCTGCTTCACCCTGCCATCAGATAGGCCTGCCTTCCCCCCAGCCCACTTTCGGATTTAGGGAGTTGGGTTGCCGTCAGAGCTCCACCACCCTGGAAATCCCATAGCATGGAGCATTCTTTAAACAGAAAGGAAAACAGTGGACAAAGGGAAGGTGCTGTTTGCAGGAGAGGTGATGGGGGCTCAACTCAACAAAAACACCCCTATCCCCCTCTCCCCTCGGGAAAGGAACCATCAGCCCCCCGCTGCCCCCGCTCTGAGCACACCTGCCCGTTCTCTCCTGCCACCTGATGCTGGTCATCGCCGCTTGCCTGGTCTCACAGGACGCATTGCTGCCCCCCGTGCCCCCTCCCTTTGCCCTGCCCAGTCCGTTGGTAACAGAAATTCCTGCCGGTCACTTCCTTCTCCGCCGCACAAAGGTATCCAGTTTATTATTGCAATAAAAACGCTTTATGCTGGCTTTTCTCAGCCCTGTGTCCTGGAGGTTTTTCCCTTGCCTGTCTGTCACTCAGCACAGCAGGGGCTGGGTTGGGCTGGCCTTGAGGGGTGCTGTGGGTGCTGTGCCTGGCTCATGGGGTATTGTGAGTGCTCTGTGGGGTGCTGTGGGATGCTCTTCCTGGCTCATGAGGTGCTGTGGGTGCTGCTCTATGCTCACAGGGTGCTGTGCCAGGTTCATGGGGTGCTGTGGGTGCTGTGCCAGGGTTGTGCTATGCTAGCGTGCCTTGGTGTGAGGCTTAGGTGCTCAGCTCTGGGAGCACAGTGGGATGCCTGGGGCTCCTGGGTTCTGTGGGGAGCTGATGGCGGCCTGCTGGAATTTGCATAATTATTTCCTCACCATAACCTATTAAGCATTGCCCTCACAGCCTCGTGCCCTTGCAGGTGTGATTCAGCTCAGACTGGGAGCATGGAGGGCAAACTGATGCGTGTTCCCAGGGTCCCTGTAGCTCTGAGGAAGCCTGTCCATACATCTCCCTCGATTTATCTTGGTCCATCTTTGGAAGCTAGATGTGGCATGTGGGACACAGCACATCCCGTGCTTTGGGCTTGGCTGTTCCAACTGTGGATGTTGTGTGCATAGGAGCTGCTTGGGCACCACTGTGGGCCAGTGCCCACCTCCTCTGCTGCTGGCCTTTGGCATGTGTGCCAGGATGGAAAACACAACTGATAAGCCATGATCGATAACACAGCCAGTCCCAGCTCCTGAGCAAAGTTTCTGTGTAACAGGGCCTGGAGAGAACAGCGGCCCTGGGGCAGGGGCAGCTCAGCCACTGGGATGCCTCCAGGAACATGGGGCTGTGCAGGAGTGGGGCCAGGCTGTGCAGGAATTAGCACTGCCCTTAATTGCTGCTTAATGAAGCAGAATGGGAGCTTCTGGGGCACCAGCAGCCTGCTCTGCCCTCTGCTGTGGCTGTTTCCCAGCAGAAGCTCGAGGCCAGTTTGGGTTTCTCTTGCTGAAAAGCTTTTAGCTTTAATTATTAACCGGTGCCAGGCAGTGCCATGGCTTCTGGCTGGAGATAAGCCAGGGTTGGGGAGAGGCATGGGGGACCCTGCTGACCTCAGGCTCACAGCCCCTGCATGGCTCCCACAGCACCCATAAGTGCATGTGGGGTGTAGGTCCTTCCAGTTCTGGTTTTGGGAGGGATGAGGGTTTTGGGGAAGGGGTGGACTCCTGGGAACTATCTGTCTCTACAGGATTCTTCCTGCTGCTGGTGTTTGGGCTGTTCTCGTCCCGGGCTGTCCAAGGCAGCCGGGCACCATCCAGCTAAAAATAACACGGGTAAATAAAATGCTTCCTCCTGGTCTGGCACGCAGGAGCAGAGCCACAGGGAGCTGGGACGTGCCTGGCTGCGGCTCCGCAGCAGGACTGGCCTCATGTCGGAGAGCTCTGTGCTGGTGCCACCAACTCCAGATCCATCTGAGTGCCCTCAGCACCCCACTGCCCAGCTCCTGAGGACATGGTGGTCCATGGCATCCCCAGTGCTGACAGCAGGATGTCACTGATGGGTGCTGGAGGGCTGGATCCCAGAGTGACACGGCGCTCTCCCATGGCAGCGGGATGCCACATCCACCCCGTGCTGAGCTCCTCACTGGTTCAGTTTTTCCACCTGTGGTGTGGGACTTCCACGGGGCCGTCACGCCTGGCACATGTCCCAGGTGACAGCTGGAAGGGTGTGGGACACGACATCCCGCTCACTGCTGTGTCAGCCCCACGCGCTGGACAGGGAGGTGTCAGCAGGAGCCACCGCCCACGCAAGGATTCACGGTGGGCATGGGGTGTGAAGGGGGGCCCCCACTTGGGGGAGTCAAGCCACGTGCAGGGGTTGACAGGAGGGGTGATGCAGTGGAGGGAGTTGGAGGGCTACAGACCCATCCCTGTTCCTCCAGGATGCCCAAACCCACAGAAAGCCATCCCTGTCCCCATCCCAATCCCTGTCCCCATCCTTGGAGTCTCACAGCCCTGCACAGTATTGCCTTCACCTTCCTCTTCCTCACCTGTGCCCTATCTGGCAGGGGTGTAATCAGCTGAGACTGCCTGGCCCCTCCCTGGGCTGGGCACATCTATAAAATCCAGGGGCTGGGCAAAAGGTTTCACAAGGATCTGGGACCTGCTGGCAGGTGAGTCCAGGGGTGCCAGGGTTGGACTTTCTTGTCCTTTGGATGCTGCTGCCATCCCTGAGCTGTGGGTGGGATCCTGCCTGGTTCCCCCAGCACTCAGAACTGAATCTGGATTTGGCCCCTACCCCCTGAATTTTGGATGATACTTATCTGGGGAATGTAATGCTCTGAGGCAGAGCTGGGGGGCACAGCCTTGGCCTGGGCACAAGATGAGGTGCACAGGGAGCCCAGGGGACTGATGGGGGGCACAGGGGCTGTTCCCATGGGATATCTCCTTCATCTTGGTGATGCTGCGATTGCCTCACTGGGCAGGTGGATATGGGGAGCGGAAAGATCTGATGAGTGGCATAGGGGCTGTTCCCATGGGATATCCCACTCCCCTGTGTGGGTGATACTGCGATGGCCCTGCTGGGCAGGTGGACACGGGGAGCAGGGTCTGCCAGCAGCTGAGCAATGCCCAGGTGCCTGTGCTGAGCACACAGCCACCCATGACCCAGCCACTGGGCAGTGCCGGAGGTGGTGGCCCTGGTGACACAGCCTTGAATCACACTGGAGGCTCCAGGTGATAGCCTGTCTCGAGCACACAGGCCAGTAGGGATGCTTGGAGAGAGGCACTCCAGTCCCTGAACTGTTCCATCCCCGTCCCCAGGCACCAGCAGCGATGGCAACACTCTACCCCTCCCTGGAGGACATGAAGGGCCATCAGGTCCTGCAGGTCAGTGCCAGCATTGTAGCATTCCCAGGGGGTGAGCAGACCCCAATGGAGGGTCCATGGAGATGGGGAGCACAGCATTGAGCAGATCCCATCTTTTGGCAGGCACAGGCAGCTGCTGGGGTGAGGACTCCCCCCACCACGGTGGTCACAGAGAAGCCAAAGCTCACCTCAGACACTGGTAACGTGGGGCACAACCAGTTTGCCCTGTCCAGGGGCTGTCTGGACGAGGGGGTGATGCTCACCATGTTGGGAACTTAGCTGAGACTCCCCGAAACTCAGGACATGGGTGGGGGGTAGGATTTGGGGGTTTTTTTTGCTGCCCCATGGTCCCAGGGGGCTCTTGAACTGGAGGCAGCAATGGCTGTGGGCTGGGGAACCCCGGGAGCTGAGGCCACCCTCGGTATGTCCCACAGAGCCACCCGTGCTGTACCCCAACCTGACTGAGTTGGAGAACTACATGGGGCTCGCGCTCTCCAGCGAGGAGATCCAGAAGAACCTGCACCCGGAGAACAACACCGTAGGTGTCTGGACTGGCAGCTCTCCTTGCCTTCCATGTGGTCCCTACACTGAAGTGGGGGTCCCTTTGGGTCCACACCCTGCCTAGAGGCTGAGTTGCACAGGGCCCCGTGTCCCCCCTGTCCCCACTGACCCCCGGCTCCACCACAGGCCCTGACCCCCGTGGGCTCCACCCCGGGCCAGCTGGTCGCCCCCCTGAGTGGGAACAGCGCGGGGCTGCGGCGGGCAGAGATCAAACCGGGCGTGCGGGAGATCCACCTGTGCAAGGACGAGCGGGGCAAGACGGGGCTGCAGCTGAAGAACGTCGACCAGGTGAGGGGCAGGGCTGGGCATGGGGCTGGGCATGGCAGAGGACAGTGTGGCATGACATGCCATGACGTGGTGCACCGTGGCATAGCACGGTGTGCTCATGGCATAAGCATGACAGTGTATCATGGCACGGTGTATCATGGCACGGCAATGCGTGGCATTAAATGTCACAGCGTGCCACGGCGAAGCACAGCAGGGTGCAGAGAGCATGGCATACCATGGCACCGTGCCACCGCTCCCGTGTCCCCAGGGCATCTTCGTGCAGCTGGTGAAGGCCAACTCGCCGGCGGCGCTGGTGGGGCTGCGCTTCGGGGACCAGGTGCTGCAGATTGACGGCAAGAACTGCGCGGGATGGAGCAGCGACAAGGCACAGCGGGCACTGAAGAAGGCGAACCCCGAAAAGATCGTCATGGTGGTGCGGGACAGGTGAGCGGGTGGTGGTGGCGGTGAGGGTGCTGGTGGTGGTGGTGGTGGCAGGGCAGTGCTGGCACTGACTGTGCTCTCCCACAGGCCTTTCCAGCGCACTGTCACCATGCACAAGGACAGCACTGGCCACATTGGCATCGTGGTGAAGAAGGGGAAGATCGTGTCACTGGCCAAGGACAGCTCGGCTGCCCGCAATGGGCTCCTCACCCACCACTGCATCTGCGAGGTGAACGGCCAGAACGTCATCGGCATGAAGGTAGGGCTGTGCCCCACCAGTGGCACAGGTTGTGCCTGGGTTGTTCAGGATGTGGCCAGAGCTGTGGGGGTTCTGAGCAAAGCTGGGCACCCCACAACCTGCTCTGCTCTCTCCTGCAGGATAAGCAGCTCACGGAGGTGCTGGCTGGGGCTGGGAACGTGGTGACACTGACTATCATCCCCACTGTGATCTATGAGCACATGGTCAAACGGTGAGAATGTGGGGCTGCAGGGACCACCCCGTACCCCGCAGGGACCTCCAGGTTCCCCCCACTGACCTTCCCTCCCTCTGCCCAGGCTTTCATCTGGGCTGGTAAAGTCAGCCATGGACCATTCCATCCCTGACCTGTGACACCATCACTGCCTTGTCGGGGAGATGATGCTGGAAGCCTGGAGGAGCTGCCGAGGCAACCCCACACCACCTCAAAAGAAGCTTTTTTAGCAGGAATTCCCTCATCCCTCCAGAGGCTTGTGGCTGCTGGGTGCTTCTTCCTCTCCTCAGCAGGAATGGGATAGGTGTCCTGTCCCAGGGTCCCCAGGTCCCCCTGTCCCTGCTAGGGCCAGCCCCCCTCAGGGTGGACGCCAAGGGCTGGCTCCAGCCAAAGCAGACACAGACCCAGCGACGTTTATTACATCCACCACAGAGAGCGAGTACAGGACAGGGGAAACAAGAAAAGGGGGGTTACAGCTTTTTCAGTTCTGTATTTAAAAAATATATTATATAGATTTGTCTTTCAAATATAATCATTACATTTATTTCTTGGCAAAGCTTTGGATAGTCTAACAGACGTGTACACAGACCCACAAATACATTGCACGAGAGGCGAATTTCCCAGCTCCGCTTACATCTGCCCCGGCTGTCTGGACACTGATGCTCCCCAAATTTTCCCCCAGCATCTGGAGCTGTGCTGGTGGAAGAGCTGTTGCCCCCAGTGCCCCCCACCACAGGCAGAGCTGGTGGGTGGGGGATTCAGGGAAGGATGGGGCACACAGGATGTGGCTCGTGCCCCTGTGGGGACCGCTGGATGCTGGTGTGTGGAGCATCACCAGCTCCCAGGGCACCCACCCGTGGCACCCATGGGTGGGGGAGTGGGCTTGGGCTGGGGTGGGGTGGGGGAAAACACTGTTAGTTCAAGTCACGAAGAAACCACAGACATTCGTGGGGTGGGAGCGCGGCACACTTGGGGGAGCCCCAAGTCCCGCGCCCCAACAGCCCCGCTGAGCAATCCTTGCTGTCTTTGCGTCTCAACAACAAAAAAAAGGCATTTTTCTGGAGGCCACCAGCAAAGCAGGGATTTGGGTGGGCCAGGGGGGCAAAGGGCTTGGCTCTGCCTGCACGGCACTGCCCGCACCCCGGCAAAGGCACCCGAGTTCCAGCACATGGTGGGATAACTGGCATCACCACTGCCAAAACCGTGAGAGCCCGCAGTCCTGCTGTCTGGCGGCCAGAGTCCCAACAACCGAGCTTCAGTATGTACCCAAAAAAAGTGAATGTAGTGCAAAGCAAAGGGAGGCAGAGCCCACGGCTTCCTCGGGGCGCTCCGTGCGTCAGCGGCAGCAGTTCCATCCCGGTGTGCGGAGGCATCTCCTGGGGAATGGGTGGCTGGAATGAACTGCTCCGGAGCTGGTTCTTGTGTCTGGGCAGGATCCCCCCATCACCCTGCCCACAGACTCTTCACTCCCAGTGCTCCCCACTGCCAGCGGCCCCTTGCCATCACCCACCCGTGGCAAGGCTGGCCCTGGGGACAACCTGGGGATAGCTGAAACACAAGTGCGATGGAGGGAGAGCCCACCAGTGGGTGGAGCCCCCCACAGCCAGAGGCACGGGCAGAGGTGTCCATCGGCAGGGGGTGACGCTTGTTGCCCCTCTTCCAACAATGGTCCTTTCCTTCCTCCCGGACAGAGGGGCTTGAGGGGGCAGCACACCTCGATGCACCCACAGACCTGTCCCCTCCTTCCCACCCGCCAGTGCCAAGGGTTTTACAATCAGCAGTCGGGT
>VWZF01006029.1:82957-94335 GCA_013396755.1 Sclerurus mexicanus | reverse complement strand
GCCCCCGGGGCCGGGGCTGGCGACGGGGCGACAGCCCATCCTGCGGATGGAGTGGAGGGCGACGGTGCAGCAGCCCCGCAGCAGGGAGCTGATGTTGTAGATGGGCTGGCCCTGCCGCCGCTGCGAGCGGCACAACCAGGCGACCGTGGGCACCGCCGGCACCACCACTGCCAGCAGATCCACGATGAAGTGGCGGGTCCCGNTCCACGATGAAGTGGCGGCTCCAGTAGCTCTTGGAAGGGTTGTTCTCGCAGCCCGTCGCCTCTGTCAGCTCCTCCTCTGCCACGCAGGCGATGGCCACCGAGGGGCTGGCACTGGGGGGCTGCCGCACCGCCGGGTTGCAGGGGACACCCCCCTCGGCACCGGCACCCGCCGTCGTGGCATCGGGCTCGGCCACCAGCATGTCCGTGGCCCCGGTGGGGTTGGCGAGCTCGGGGACGGGCATCGTGTCTTCCATTTCGGAGACCCAGGCAGAGGTGGGGCTGCCCAAGCTGCAAGCCTGGGACTTCATCACCTTCTCCAGGATGGTGTCCAGGTCGGGCTGGCAGGGCACAAAGTCCGTCTGGATGGCCCGCTCCTGCATGCAGCTGGCCTGCACCCCTGCCTCCACACTGCCCCGCAGTCCCAGCACCTTCTCGTAGGTGTTGCTGGGGGGCAAGCGAGTGCCGGGGTCACCCCCCACCTCCAGCGGGTCCGTGTGGCCCGGAGCCTCCTCCATCCCCACGAAGCCGCTGTCGGCCCCCTCGTCCAGCGAGATGGTCTGCGAGCCCCCCACGTTGCGGTCCCCGGCCCCCTGGTCGCTCAGCTTGGTGTAGGTGGAGCTGCGGGTGAGGGATCGGGCTGGGGACCCCCCGGCCGACTCGCCGGCCCCCTCCTCCTTCAGCGCCCCGTTCTGCGCCACCTCCATGCTGTGCAGCAGCGTCTCCAGCTTCTTGTTCTGGATGTTGATGTCCACAAAATACTTCTGGAGGCCCTTGTCCTTCTCCAGCAGGTTGTTCTTCACTGTGTCGATGACCTGCTTCAGCTGCTTGATCTCCTTGCGGGCCTCCTTCAGCGCCAGCTGGGCCTCCACGCGGTGGCACTCCTCCTCGATCCAGTCCTCCTGCATCCGTGACAGCTGCGTCTTCAGGTCTTCGATCTCAGCATCCCTGTGGAGATGGGAGGGCACCGCCACAGTGCTGAGGGGGCTGTGGGGACAGCCCTGTCCTCGCGTGCCCAGCACCGAGTTGGAACCACATCACCCAGTAACACTCATGACTGGATCCAGTGGCCTTGGGGACCCTCAGGAGTGATGCTCAGGACCTCAGGGGGTGACACTCAGGGACCCCGAGGAGCAATGCTCAAGGACCCTCAGAAGCAATGTTCAGGGACCCCTAAGAGTGATGTTCAGGGACCCTGGGGTGTGATGTTGAGGGACACCCAGGAGCTATGCTCAGGGACACTCAGGAGCGATACTCAGGGACCCTCAGGACTGATGCTCAGGGATCCCCTGGGAGTGATGCTTGAGGAGCCCCAGAAGCGATGCTCAGCCTTCCCCCAGAGGGGCTGCAGCGCTCAGGGCTCCTGAGGGCTGCGTGGGGGTGGGCAGGTGCCCTGGGCAGGCGCGTGGCAGCTGGCATGCCAATGAGGACATGCCTAAGCCTGAGAGGAGCAGATGGGGATTAGCCACCCTCTGACGCTGAAATTCAGCAAAAACACGGCAGGGACATAACCGGGGCGAGGGGAGAATGCAGCCACCACAAGTGGGGTGTGGGGCTCCATGGCCCCCGAAACTGCAGCTCCTTGGGTGGGCAGCAGTGCCAAATCCCTGCAACACCACAGTACAGCTGTGATCCCAGTGCCGGGGCATCAGCCCGAGGACCAGATGCTGTGCTGGGAACCAGGACCCCCAGAAGTACTAGTTCCAGACAGGAGCTGCCACGATGGGAGGCGATGGCTGGTGCCAGGACCCCTCCTGGTGGCTCCCATGCCAGCGGGTCTTTGCCTGCCGTCCTGTGCTCACCTGTCCTGCAGCCGCTCCTGTGTGTCCTTCAGGCGAGCTTTCAGGTGCCGGATGCAGACCTCCTTCTGCTGCAGGGGAGTCAGGTACTGCTCCGGCGTCGGCGGCTTTATCCCATGGTTGTCACTGCAGAGGTTGTACTTGGACGAGCGCCTGCAGGGACAGGGGTGTCACCCACTGCCAGTGCCAAGGTCAGCACAGGTTCAACCCAGGGGTACCAAGGGAGATACCTGCTCCTAGGGTGCTGCCCTATAGCGCATCCCAAAGGAGCCCTGAGAGCAGAAAGGGCAGAGTGGGTGCCTGAGGGTGCTGTGCCACTGGAAGGAGGGGCAGGGTGGGTGTTTCAGGTGCTGTGCCACTGGAAGGAGGGGCAGGGTGGGTGTTTCAGGTGCTGTGCCACTGGAAGGAGGGGCAGGGTGGGTGTTTCAGGTGCTGTGCTGCTGGCAGGAGGGTGGGTGCAGTTTCTGGACCCACTGGAGCTGCTGGCAGGCACTGACCCCTCTGTGGAACTGGGAATTCTGCTGAGGAGAGCTGGGAGCAGGTGGGTACCAAGGTCTCTGTGCCAGGACTGAGCTTCCCAGGAATGGCTGATGGAGATCCCAAAGTGGGATCAGCCCCATCAGGGATGGGGGCAGAAGATGGGTGAAATGGAAGGGTTTGGGATGGAGGAGGTCTAGAGATGGTGGCTGTCCTGCCCCTGGTGAACAAGCTAAGGAATCCAGCATTTGGGCTGGGCTGGGCCAGCAGCACATCCGGACTCTCCCTGTGCCATCACTGGCACTGGGGTGGATGAAGTGCTATTTCTGGCCCACAGCCCAGGGCAGGACAGAGAACAGGGGCTGGCCAGAGACTGGGCTACACAGCTGGGCTGGGAGGCACATGAAAAGCTGGGAGCAGCATGAGTGACTCCTGCATGGCATCAGGGGAACCAAATTCCCAGTGCATGGCAGCAGAGTGGTGGGAATTCCCCGTGCATGGCAGGGGGGTGTTGCAAAGCCCCCATGCACAGAGGCCAGCAGCCCAGCAACCTTCAGCCAGGGACAAAAGCATTGTGTTAGAAGCATCCAGGCAGGACTGTGGCCCTGGAATGTACCATGGCAGCAGGACAGCCACCACCCCCAGCTGCAGCACTCACGGGCTCTGATCACCATGTCACCCTCAGGCCCCTCAGACCCTCCCACACTGATTTCACCTCTGGGAGCTGGAGGTAGCTGAGGACAGGCAGGAGTTGAGCCTCATTCCCTGGAGCAGTGCACCACGGGTTGCTGTGCCTAAGGGCCTGGGGCTGGTGCCCGTCCCACAGCCCGGTGCTGGCTGTTTGTGCCCCACAAACACCAGGAGCTCTCTGCTGAGAAGCCAGGGCGCCACCACCTCCTGCCAAACCTTTGCCAGGCAACACAAGGGGATGGAAGCGAAGTTCTTGTTCTCGTGCCCTTTGGTATGGAAGGATCCAGGTGCTTCTTGGAGCGCGGGAGCGGCGGAAGGAGCGTGCAGCGTGCAAGCCACAGCCACAGCAGGACGGAGGGAAGGGGACCGGGGTCCCTTAGTGGCAGGCAGGGGGACAGGGAGGGAGACAACACAACAGTAGCGGTGGAGAGGTTTGGAGGAGGATAGTGAGGGTCTTTGGAGACACACCGGCAGCTCTGCCAGCTCCAGCTCCCCCAGTCACCAGGTGCACAGCCTCACTCCACCGGCCCCTGCGCTCCTGTCCCTGCCGGGCACCGGCACCGGCAGCACTGGGGGGCTGCTCCTCCTGCCCGGGGGCACCCGGCAGCCACCCTGGGGCCACGGGTGATGGGTTACCTTGGGGTGGGGCTGCTGTCGCTGCCCTTGCAGGAGCCAGAATTGCTGCTGCTGCTCAGCGAGGAGGTGCCGTAGGTGTCCCTCCCGGGGGGCGAGGGGCGCCTGGAGGCAGGGAGAAGAGGCTGTGTCTCAGGCCGAGTGGCTGAGGGCGCTGAAGACTTAAAGAAGGAGGCAAAGCCACTCCGTCCACAAACCCCGCGACTGCCAACCACCACACCGAGAACACACAAGACAAAAGGACAAAACAAACAGCAGGGATCAAAATGGCACAGACATGGCGACGGGCACAAAGGCAGGGCTGGGGGGGGATGCCCACCCGCTCCCCCCTCCCTGGTGTGGCAGCCCCTGGATGCTGGCACAGCATCCTTGCACCCTGAGGACCTTGGGAGCCCCTGGGATGCCCCCAGAGTCCCCTGGGAACATGGTCCCAGCAGAGCTCAAGCCACATCTGCCAGAGCATCATCTACACATGGGCAGCTCTGCCTCTTCCTGCCCATGCTGAGCAGTCCAGGTCATGGAGACACTGGAGAGGAACAAAAGCTTTTTTCCTCTCTTTTTTGCCTCTATCACTCAGCTCGAGGATAGACCTTCCAAGGGCTAACACACCTCCCAGTTTCACTGCCCCAACCCCAGTGCTCTCCACCACTCACTGCCTGCCTTCGCCCAGATGGACGGTGGGGTCGATCCTGGCTGTGGCACAGACGGACAGAGGGACGGGCAGTGCAGCACTCAGGGGGCCACATGCACGGACAGGGAAGTGCTGTGCAGTGGGCAGCGCCATGCAACCCCCCGAAAGCTGGGCTGGGGGTTCGTGCTGCGAAGTGGCAGCTGGTGGTGGAGGTGTGGGGATCATCCCCTCCCGGCTGCAGGCGCTGGTGCCCGGTCCTGGGGCCAGAGGCTGAAGCATATTCACCTTCGTGATCCAGTGGACGCGCGTCTGCTCCCCGGCATGGACATGGCTGCGGTGCCACGGGTCCTGGGCACGGGGAACTGCGGGTGAAGGCAACAGAGAGAGGAGGTGAAGGCAGGAAAATGGCCCCAGTGAGACAGAGACCCTGCAAAATGAAAGGTGACCCCTGGCACCAGAGCATCAGCGTAGTCCCCAAGGCCACCGGTACAGGGGCAGATGTGGACAGCATCCCCTGCACATCCGGGCCGTGCTTCCTGCCTGCTTCCCATAGCCCAGGAACGCTGGGATGCTGCACGCCTTGGGCCCACGGGGATGCTGCAGGCACAGGGCGAGTGTGTTCTTAACTGAGAACAGAAGCAGGTGCCTGCCCATGGTCTGGAGCTCCTTTCCCACCAGGCTTGACACGGGACAGGAGTCCCTGTCTCCAGGTCCCCATCCATGCTGGAAGGAGGGTATGCCAGATACACACGGAGCCTGCAGCAGTGGCATTACTCAGGGCAGAGATGGGACAAGGGCTCTGACACCCCTCCCTAGACCTCCCTGGGCAGGCAGCTGCAGTGGGCTAGGTGCCTGCTTTTCCATAATTAAGTCCAAATCACACACTGAGCAGTGAAATCAGGTGAGGAAGAACAGATCCCTGCATGATGAGGCAGCAGCAGCTAATCCCTAGGGAAACACAGGGCCTGCTTTCCTGTAAATAAATAGGCCAGATCCAGAGGCTTGCAGCACCTCAGGCACACGCAGGATGTCAGGGAGCAAGAGAAGCATCCGCTCAGCACCCGCATCCTGCCAAACATCCCACGGCACTGCTGGGATCCCCACTGTGCTCACAGTCTGCCAGAGAAGGATGGGCTGGGGGCACTGTGTGGGGTCCCCCGTCCCCAATCCCATTCACAATGCCAGTATTTATTCCAGATTTTGGCAGAGCAATGTGAGCGATGGGACCAGCCAGCACATAATCGATGGGTGACAGGAAACACTCTGTGTGGCTGGCCCTGCTCCAGGGGAATGCGAGGAGAGGGACAAGAGGGGAGGCAGGAGAGGAGCAAAGGCACAGCCAGCTCACCCCAGTGCAGCCTTTAGCATTTGCCACCCCAGGGTGTTTTTTTGTCAGGCTACCTCAAAGCTCACCCTGGCCAGCCCAGACCTCTCCTCTGATCAGGATTTGCTGCTCCTTGATCCTCAAACCAGAGCACTGAAGAGCCCAGAGCGCTGGGGATGTGCAGCCACAGGGTACCTCCAGACCCAGCCCCACACCGAGGAGGTGCCAGCACCCCTGGGACACTGCAAGGAGTTGGGGGTCCTGCTGCTGCTGCCTGGGATGGATTTGCCCGGAGAGGGGTTGGGCAGGGGGAGGCAGTGGTCTGTCCTGCTGGATCACTGCTCCGCGGGTGGCTGCGAGCTCCGCTACTGCGGCAGTGTGAATCAGCATCCACGGAGAGCCGAGCGTGGCCCCGCCGGCAGGAGCATCCTTCAGGATTCTCCGGCATCCTCCAGCAGCTCCATGCAGGGCTGCGGCATAGCCTGGACTCCAACAGCTCTCAAGCAGGGATTTAGGGAATTTGAAGCCACAAGGGATGACTCCTTGCCCTCTCACAGCCTCAAGCCCTGTGTCCTGGGCCTTGCAGCCCAGTGATACCTGTTATCAGCCCAGTGGTGCCCAGCATTCATCCAATGGTATCCCAGCATCAGCCCAGCAATACCCAGCATCAACCCAATGTGCCGAGCATCAGTGCAGTGGTGCCCAGCATCCACCCAGCGGTATCCCAGCAGTATCCAGATCTTCCCCACTCACAACAGAGTCACCCTCATGCCAAACCGCTCTGCACAGGGGTCCCTCTACCCACCACTAACATGCAGCACCAACAAGTGCCAGCACCACAGATGGCACGTGCGTGTCCAGCACAAGGGGGTCCTGAGAGCACTCCATGCTGCACCCCAGGCACCCCCCACCAGCATCCGCAGCCAGGAATAGCTCTGTGGGGAAGTCTGGATATGGCCTTATGTCTGAGGTGCTCATTTCATCCTCTTCCTCCTCCTACTGCTGTAGACTTGCCTGGTGCCCACGCTGAGGCTTGATGCCTCCCACAGCACCCAGGGTGTCTGGAATTTAAACACCGGTAATGAACTGTCACTGTCTTTATTCCCAAAGAATCAACAGGCCACTTTAGTCTCCCCAGAAGCCTCACAGTGCCCAAGGGCTGCTCAGGACAGACAGGGTAGGCAGACTCAGCACCAAAGCTGAAGACACATCTTCCCGTGTGATATGTGGCTACCGAAGGCTGAGGAAATTATTGATCTGCACTCAGAATTACCCGTCACACAGATCAGGATGAGCAGCTGTAGCACCAATGGAGCCTCACTAGGAAAGCAAGGGGAAATCCAAGATTAACCTTGGTCTAGTAGATGGTATCCCTGACCATGGAGAGGGGGTTAGAATCACAGAATGGTTTGGGTTGGAAGGGAACCTAAAAGACCATCTCGTTCCACGGACATCTTCCACTAAACCAGGTTGCTCCAAACCCACTCAACCTGGCCTTGAACACTTCCAGGGATGGGGCAGCCACAGCTTCTCTGGGAAACCTGTGCCAGGGGCTCACCACCCTCATAGGAAAGAATTTCTTCCCAATAACCGATCTAACCCTGTATTCTGTCAGTGTAAAGCCATTCCCCCTTATCCTGTCACTCCAGCCCACTGTCCAAAGTCCCTCTCCAGCTCTCTTGGAGCCCCCTTACACATTGGAAGGCTCTCCAATGTCTCCCTTCTCTTCCTCAGACTGAACAACCCCAGCTCTCCATCTGCCTCCACAGCACAGGTGGTCAGGGCAACTCACAGAGCAGGTTAGGGCCATTTGGGGGGCACTGGTTTGTCCCCATACTGGAGGGACCAGCAGGACCCTGCTCAGCACAGCACTTCTGTCTGCCCTCTTTCCTGGGAATGCCTGCACAGGCCAGGATCCAACACTCCAACTTACACCAGATCCAGAGACTGTGCTGCATGTGCTCCAGCATCCTGCAAATCCCCCAAAATGCAGCTTGCGGGCCAGGCAGGGTGAACACTGACCATTGCAAGGACCAATATGTTCCTGGAGACTCTGACAGCAGAACTCCCTGTGAATCTCCTGGCACATGTGGAACAGGAGGGCAATGCTTTTAGAAACAACAGAACAAACCAGGACTTGTTCCATGCAGTGGAATTAGCCTGGGGAATTCCTGATAAATAAAAGCGATGAGGCTTAATAAGGAAATAATTGGAGCTACAGCATGAAAAGCAGATCCTCCACAGTGGGTTGGGATGCTGAACCGGCACAAGACCCCCACACTGCCACTGTCCTGGCATGGGTGACCATGGGGCACATCTCCTGATGGGTCCTGCCAGCTGCAGAGGGGACCTACGGCTCTGCTGACCTACTGATCACACCATGATGGTGATGCAAAGGATGGTAGAGAGGTGACAGAGAGGAGGCAGAGCACCCCGAGGCTCAGCCTGGTGGCCCAGAGGAAGATTTTCCCAGGAAGAACAGTTCAGCTCCTTTTTGGGATCGCCGCCTCGCAGAGATGCCTCTTTGCCTCCAATCCTGCCACCTCCACACTCCATGATGGATCTGCCAGCTGTGCCAGTGATAGACAGACTGGGCTGGGCAGGTATTGCCCCTCCTAGATGCTTCCCACATGGGAAATAGGGCCACGGATAGACCCTCACTATCGGCTTGGTGAAGCGTCCGATGGTTCTTCAGCTTGTTCCTCTGAGGGTTTCATGGTTGCAGGCTCAAAAGCTTCCAAAGCTCAACTCCTGTGGGATTCAGAGGGATCCGGCTGCTGCGCCAGCCTCAGACACCCCTACAGCTCGTCCCATCCCCACAGGGAACAGGGGAGAAGGTGAGAGCTTACGCCTCAGTGCCAGTGCCAGCCTCGGCACAACGCCGCTGTGCCAGCAGCCGCCACATTTTCCCAGATTTCTCGCTCACTGCTTCCTTTGTCGAGGCTCCCATCACCCTGCCCGCTGCCGGATTCCCGTGTTTCCCTTGGCACATCCTGTGTGAGGAGCGTTTTGCAATGGTGGCACCGAGCCCAAGCGTCTGAGAGCAGTTTCACCCACTGCAGAGACCTGGGAGAGGAACCGTGGTGTCCCCTGGGAGATTTCCAGCCTCCCAGGATGAACAAGATTAAAAGCAGAGGGAACACAGGGAGGGAAATCACAGCTTTGTTTATCCACAGGGCAAAAAGGGCTCCACAAAAGCCTCCCTGCCTTCCTGACACTGGCTCTGTTTTTCTTCACACTAAACATAAGCAAAGCATTGGATGTGGCCAACTACCAGTAGCTCATGCGGGGCAGAGCCCTGTGTTCCCAGACAGTGGCTTGTGATGGAAAAGGCACTGGGATATGGCTGGGTTGCAGTGGGAAGCAGCAGGATCCAGCAGGGTCAGCAGAAGTCCTGGTGGGCAAGAGGGTCAGCACTGGGGGCACCACCCAAGCAGTTGGGGGCAAGCACTGGTGACCACGTCTGTGCTCTTTTTCCTGCCATGAGGGATTTTTGGGGTACAGGGGTTGCATTGCTCCTGCTCAGGAGATTCCAAGGATGTGGTGATATCTCCAGAAGCTGGGAGCCTCTGCTTCAGTGGAGACGGCTCATCTCAAAACAGAGCTTCACCTGCATCCCAGGCAGAGGGAGATCATGGAATCACAGAACCATTTAGGTTGGAAAAGACCTTTAGTATCATCAAATCCAACCACTAACACAGCACTGCCAAGGCCACTGCTAAATCCAGCTCAGGGCAGAGCTGAATGCTCCAGGCACGAGCAGGGACAAACGCCACTGGGTGTTTATGCAACACCACCAGAAAAATCAATGTTGCTAAAAGTGGTTGTATTCCATTCCAAAACCCAGGAGCACCTCCTTTTATTCTCCCGTTTGTTATAAAATGCTGAGTTGACACCCGGAGATTACAGGAAAACAGAGACCATTCGTAAAGCTCGGGTTATGCAGCTCATCACTTTTCCAGCTGACCTGGCTGCAGCTCCAAATGGGGAGGTGGCAGTTCCCAATCCTCATCAGCTAAAAATAAGGTGCCTGACCAGAGGGCACAGCCTGGGCTCTGTCTGGGCCCTCTGGAGCCAAGGGGAAATGGGAAAAGAGCTTCTTGACAAATGCTGTAGCAGCATGAGAGCAGGAGCAGGACACCCAGTGTGCAGACTTCATGTCTCACTCCCTGCTGGGAAGGTCAGCAGGATGGGATGGAGGTGACATCCCACTGCAGAGCCCATCCTGCACAGATGCTCTGCCGGGAGCTGAGCTGAGGACTGGGAATCAGAAGGAAGAGCCCGCTCCTTCAGGATACAAAGGCAAAAACATGGAAGACAAACCCAGCTTCCAGTGCAACAGCTACTCCTCCCCTCTGCCTCGGCGCAGCAGAAGCAGGTCTCCCCTAACCACCATCCACCTTGAGTGAGGGCTGGGGATGACGGCGGTGCCAGGGGATTAGCCCTGGGTCTCTGCACCGAGAGAATGGCCTACTTTAACCACACACCAGATCTCCTGCCTCAGCCGTCCGCAGCGCTGCCGAGGTGGGAGCAGGGGCACTGCCCCTCTGATCCCCACCCTGGAACCCTGGAGACCGGGATTTGCACCTTCTGGCACAAGGTCGCAGCACAACGTGCCCATTGCCCCGGGAGGGTGGGAATGCCAGGATTTTATAAGCAGAACAGGCGCCCAGCAGTGGATTCTGTGCGACAGTCACAGCGCTGACCTTGCGGGGAGGAGAGAACAGAGCACCCGGCTCAGCCCACTCGGGTGTTTCTGTGTCCCTTTGGAGACGGAGCACGAAGCCATTAAGTAATAAAATGTCAATTGCACAGAGGCTCCGGCTCCTGCAATGCCCCACAGTGCCGGAGACACTCTGGGATGCCACGAGCAGATGTGGGGCTGGTGCTTGCAGGGAGAGTGTGGTGCAAAAGATGAGGGTCTGATCCCTCTGATGTAGGAGTGGTGTGTGCAGGAGGGTCTGGTGCACAAGATGTGGGTTTGGGGTGTGCAGGGAGCGTGTGGGGTATGCAGGGAAGGTCTGGTGCATGTGATGTGGGTCTGATCCACATGACGTGGGACTAATGTAAGCAGGGAGGGTCTGGTGCATGAGATGTGGGTTTGGGGTGTGCAGGGAGGGTCTGGTGCTTTCAGGGAGGGTCTAATGCATGTGATGGGTTCTGATGCATGTGACAAGGGTCTGATACACGAGATATGGGTCTGGTGCATGTGATGCGGGACTGGGGCATGCAGCGAGGATGTGGTGCGTGTGATATGGGTCTGATGCAGGTCTGGGCACACAAGGAGGGTCTGGTACACGAGATGTGGATCTGGTGAATGTGAAGTGGGTCAGGTGCATGACATGTGGGTCTGGCGAGTGCAGTGCAGGTCTGGTCAGTGTGACGCGTGGCCGATGCTGCTGTGCGGGTCTAGTGCCTGTAATATGGGTCCGGGGCTGTGAAGCAGGACCGGTGGGTGTGGTGGGGCTCCAGGTGGATGCAGTGTGGGTCCGGGTATGCCATGGGAATCTGGCGCATGTGGGCTCCGGCGCACGCAGTACGGGTCTGGCACACGCAATGCGGGTGTGCTGCGGGCCCGATGCGTGACCCGCCCCGAGCACCCTGTGCCCCGGGAAGCCCCCCGC
>VWZF01006029.1:68668-82746 GCA_013396755.1 Sclerurus mexicanus | reverse complement strand
GGGTGGCGCTGGGCTCCTCGCCCCGCGTAACCCCGAAGGAGGAGGAGGAGGAGGAGGGAGGGGAGGGGGGAGCTGGGGCAGCTCCGCGCTGCGGCCACCCGGCCCCTGGAGTCCCGCCGGCATCGTAATTTTCATCTTAACCAGTCCCGCTCTGAGGACATCCCTGCCCCAAATTAGTGACGCATTTTCATAAAGAAAATCAATAAATAACCGGAATTCTCTGCCCTGTTTCCATCCTCTCTGGGTGAGCGCGAATTGCCGGGGCTGGGGTGGAGAAGCGGCATCAGCCACCCCGAGCTGCTGCCCCGGGGCTGCTGCTGGGGTCCCGGGGGTTTGGGAATGAGGCTGAAGGCTGGCACGGCACGGCACAGCACGGCACGTCCTCCAGCACAGCCCGGTTACTCATGGCACTGCCCACACGCTTCCTGCTGTAGCTGTCGAGATTAACCTCCCCAAATTATTTTATGGGCGAACGTCTCGGCAGCCCCCGCGCCACGTCCCGCATCCCGTGTGGGGAGCAGCGGGGCACCGGCTCTGCCTCTGCTCCGGTGCCCGCGGCCGGGAACGCCCAAGGTCGGCTGCGGACACCCCCGTGGGGACCAGGAGCAGGAGATGCGCCGGTTACACACATCCAGGTAACATCCGACGTGTGTGTGTCCGCACACGGCCCCATGGAGGAAAATATTCCCGTGTCGGCACAGTCAGAGCAGAATCTGCTCCTGCTTTGAGTCTGGACCTGAAGTCCATTGTGCTTCCCAGCCATTCCCACCAGCTCCCTTTGTCACTCCCCCGTGGTTATTCTGGAGTTCTGACAAACCTGTTTGGTAAATATACGCCTGTCTTTCTTCCAGCACTATTTCCTGCATGATTTGTACTTCATTAATCCTGACACACAGACTGGTTTTGGTGTATATAAATATATATATATCCTACCTCCCATTTATTCCTGCCCGCCTCCAGCTGCCTTTTGTTTCCCTCTTTCCTGGTGAATCCAGTGCACAGCCTCTATTCTTGAAAGGAAAATTAATGAGTTATCACATCTGCTGCCACTGGAGCAGCTCTGGCCATGTGGCACAGGCAGCAGCTCTGCTGTGAGATGCACAGTCATTCCTGATGGCTTTTTGGGGGAGAAAAATAGTTTCTCCTCCCTCTGCAGTCCACAGTTCTTGGTTTCCTGGGATGCTCAGACCATTGCTCCAAGGGGACTGGGCCTGCTGTGGGGAGAGAGGGAGAGGTTTTCACCAAAACCAAACCCTTCTACCACCTGGATCAGCACTTGGCTCCAGAACTGCCAGGCCCAGCCCAAGGAGAGGATAAGCTGCCCTTAGTTCCAGTCTTTGCCTGGGCCATGCTGCTGTTCCACCCAAGAAGGAAAACAGCATTTCTTTTGCAGAAAAAGGAAAGGTTTTTTACCAAACAGGGACGGTTATCCCTTCCTTACACCCAGAAAATGAACCCTTGGAGAACAGCAGCAAAGGCTTATTGCTTATTTTATCAAATATTCCTATGTGGAAAGAAAAGGACAGCAGTTGTAACATTCCCATAGCCAGTGGCCACCCCATGCCATCCTCCTGCCCCACACTGGGGCTTCACCCCCTTTAAAGCCTTTTTACTTGCTTAAAGAGACCCCCAACCCAAACCCCACCCTCCCTGAATCCCCTGTGACAGGAACCACGTGGACTAGAGGGCCCAGAGGTGAGTGAACAACCCAAACAGGTGACAGTATCACCCATCCTTTCCAATTTTAAGTAAAATCACCAAATCCCTGACTGAGGCAAACCCACAGGATTTGATCCTTCAGAAGAAACACCAACAAGCAAAGGAAACATCTAATTTTTATTGATTTCACGTGAAGGGACAGGAGTGTTCCCACAGCACTGAAGCACCTGAGTGGGGGCAGAACCATCCGTGCAGTGCATGTTGGAAGAAACTGGAAACCAAGAGCTTCAGAAAATGACAAAAAAAAGGGTAAAATTTATCTTAAATTAGACAAAAATGCAAGGAACTAATAATATTTCTGTTAACATCCATTTTGAAATAGAGCTACACATGAATAGAGGTGCTAGTAAGTAAACAAGTTCTGTGAAATAAGAAACTGCAGGACTTCTAGGAAATAGAATTTCTTCCTGGAGCTTACGGACTCTTCCAGGGCCAGTGTGACCTCTGTCTTCCTGAACACACAAAAGTAACTCTGGAGACAGGACCTTGCTAGATCTTAAAATATCAAATACTGAACATTCTTTGAAAGGAATAATTTTAAATAGAGGAAATTTTTTGCTGAAGAGAGTTAACATGTCTCTTACTGATGGTGTGCATGACAGGATTAATAGACACAAGCCTCGATAAAAATAATTTAAGTTCCGAAGGTGGTCTCTGCAAAAGGTTTTGAAGAACTTCTATAAAAACCCTTCAAGGACTTATATAAAATTCCTTCAAGGACTTCCATAAAATCTCTGACAACATAAATCTCCTATGTAGAATATATATTTTAGCGGTATTTTATTAACATATCATATAACCATCATATAACTCATTGTATAACCATAAATAACAAAAATAAGCCCAGTAGTGAACACTTGGGGCAGCACATCTGCACAAGGATTACTGTGTGGTGTAAATGACAGGGAGCTCTGCTCAGCTCCCATGGTTTGACAAGACATTCAATCCTTTTTCCAGGAAAACTATTTGCTGAAAATATGTAACTTAAGCTGTATTTTGATCAGCTTATCTGATTGTGTCAAACATGGGTCCAGCAGTGGCCATGAGGTCAGCGAAGGGCGCGTGCTGGCACAGCTCGAGGACCAGCTGCTTCTTCAGAACCAGAAAGATGTAAAACTTGGCTGCAGCTTCTTTCCGGTTGTTGTTCCGACAGAGCTCCCGAAATCTGAAGGAACACACACCTGATCTCTTCCATTGCTGCAGGAGGGAAATGAGAAATCAGTCAGGTCAGCTTCCCAACCAGTCAAACTGGATCCCATCGAGTCCAAACAGAGAACGCTGCCCAGAGGGAAAATCTCTGCTTGAACAGCTCAAATGGGATCCAATCTCCATAGAATCATGGGAGCACAGAATAGTTTGGGTTGTAAGGGACCTTAAAGATCATCTCATGCCTCCACCCCAGGCAGGGACACCTTCAACTAGACCAGGTTGCTCCAAGCCCTGCCCAGCCTGGCCTTGAACACTTCCAGGGATGGGGAATCCACAACCTCTCTGGGTATCTTGGCATCCCTGTTTATAGAAGCGGCTCAATATTTTGTTGCCACAATATTGTTGGTACCTACATGTGTTACTAAAATCTACAATTCCACTCAGTCCCATGACACTGACGGAGCACTTTGGTCATGGTTTGTGACTGAAAACAATAAATATCCATGTGCAGCCTGTCCTCTGGTTACAGAGTCCCAGTGACATCACAGGCAAGAACTAAGCGTTATTATCTCTTGTTTTTTAAAGGCTTCACTCAAGTGTAAGTATTTATTATTTGCACAGATTAACATGATCCAGTACTGGTACCTGTAAAGTTTTGTGTAACTGAAGAGTCCTTTTGCTCCATCTTATTTCTTCGCTGTCTTTTCTGATCCTTTTTTGCTCCTTGAGAGGAAGTAAACAGAAGATTAATATTTGTGAAGAGACACACTGTGGTGAAAAGGAGTTCCAGCTTGACTGAAAACCTAGCCAGAGCTGGGCATTTGGATGGCCAAACTCAGGGAATCTGGTGCTTCTGACACCTCTGTGCTCACACAAGGTTTTGTGACCAGAGAAAAGAATGGTACCTGTGTGCTTTCTGCTACAGAGACAGCCCAGGTGCAACAGGCCAGGTATCATGGAAGGGGTCCCAGTGAGGCAGCTGCACAGCAAGGGACTGGGATTCTGACAGTATTTGCACTGGCCAGGGGCTTAAAAGGATGTTCAAATATTTGGCTTGGGACTTTGGGCTTAAACTCTGAAGTTGGCAGCTGACTGCCCTGGTTTCAGAGTGCCTGAGCATCCTCAGAGCCAGTAAGTTCGGAAACGGTTTCCTTCTTACAGGAAGAAAAACTCAGTGGAAGTTCATGATGCCTTTTTTTTTTTTTTTTTTTTAATATTTCTGAGAAAGATCAGGGTTCTCTTCTGAAACAACCCAGGGCCATCAGCTCAGAGGACACACACCTTTGGCACCTCCACCTGCTGCGCTTCAGCCTCCCGGTCCAAGGAATTTTTTGAGCTCTCAGAGAAAGCTGCTCCATCCTGCTGTGAGCACAGAAAGGACAATCAATAGGCCTGACCATTTATCCATACAATGAGATTCTCATGACATAGTTCTGCTCAGAGAATTTATTATAATGAAGTTTTCCAAAATGAGTTAATAGTTGCTAATTCTACCATGTCTTTCGTGACACAGGGAAGGACCTTGCTGTAGGATTTATCCTACAGCCAAATCTGCACCTATGGGCACAGTTTGGGCACAGAGCACGTTTTCTGCTGCCATTAGGTCCAATTTTGTCACTTTTCAACTTTAATGAGCCACATATTCTGTAAAGAATGCCCTTCAACCTAAGATGGCAGAGATAGATCATTTGTCATTGCTTAAGTATTTCCTCAATATGAGACACAAAATGTTTTATGCTGTATAAGGATTATTATATTTACCTTCTCAGTGCAGTATTTCATATTTAATACTAAGCTTTCATTTATACTTAGTGATTAGACTGTAATCTATGCTGATTAATGGACATTTTAATTAATCATTCCTTCATTGTGAGAATTGACCAAAGTAATTATAAATAAACTTTCACGACACAAGCTATTCGGTGCTCTCTTGTCTGGCTTTAGCCTCTTTTTGAAACATTAGTAATTTCTTAATGTGTTTTAAGTGGAACCTTAGCATAAAGTGGAACGAATAAACACACTTAGGTCTCTAAAATTGAGGAAAACTGCTCACTATAGTTTCATCACAATTCTCATTGGTTTCGTTTCTGGCATTCTGTGTTGTCAACGTAAAGGAATCATTTCTAATTTTTCTCTCAGTCTCAGAATGAGCTGCCTCCTGCAGGTAACTTGAGTCTTCTACTGGCAGCATCCCTGTATTAATAGAAAACCCAGGTTTAAGATGCAACTATTGTGAATCATGGTCCTTAAAAAAACTCCCTGAAAACCAAAAATCACACCCTAGTTTGCAATCTTTGAGAGCCAGAGCCAGAACGAGCAAGTATTAAAGAAACATCCTTCCCAACAGGAGCATGGAAGAAGAACCTTCCAAGAGGGTTGTTCTTTTTCTAAAAGTTGACCTCTGTGGACTCACAGGAGATGGGTTTGTCGGTTAATTTCTGAGACAGATACAAACGTTAGGTTCCCAGCAGAGCAAAGGAGTGAAAGTGGATACATCCTCCTCAGAATATCTACAACATGACATTTCTTCTTGCCTGATATTAACCAAAACAGATCTTCCAGATACAAATAGAATTATTTACATGAACTTGGATAGTTGGAGAGCACTTTGATTAAGCTCAGAATAAGTGGGAAGGGTTTTTTTAATATAATAAAAAGCCCCTCAAATAACACTACCCAAATCTGCAGCTTCAGAGACAACTGGAGAAACCAAAGGTAAAACTAAAAATATCTCCTTATGCCCCAAGGAAAAGACTTGCATTTCATTTAATTTCTAAGGAACAAACTAACAGAAAAGTACTAATAAAAGCAAACAAACATACAAACCAACTTTTATTTTTTATAACAATTAATAGTCCTTTAACTCCTTAACATTTAATTTTTTGGCCTTTGATTTGTAGAATACTACACACAAACACCATGCATGTGTCTCAGACATTATGTAGAATAGAAAATACTTTCTAACAGGTTATTCTCCACAACAGAATTAAAATATTACCTGTAGTATCTTGCTCTTTTCGCATTTCTTCCATTTCAAACACCCTCTGTGCTCCACCTCCTCTCATCGTAAATCTGTCACTTGTGTAGCATTTTTCAAACAACTGAAAATAAATATTTTATCTTTGTTTGCTTTCAGAGTATCACGTCAGATTATTTGCAAACAAAGGTATGAATATGAGCTGTGTGTTAACTACTGATAACCCAGAATTTCAATGTTTAAATTAGGTCACTCTGAAAATCTGCAGTTTTGATTTTTCTTTTTTTTTTTTAAGGTAACAGCCTTCTGCAGCTTCAACATGGTCCATGAAAGAAAGATCTTAGGAACAGCTTGGATCATTTTTCCTTGAAGCCAGGAAGGATGAAAGAAAGAAACATCTGCAGTTTTCATCCTCTTAGAGAGCAAGTTGTAATTCTGCAGCTGGACTCTAAGTGGTGAAGCTGCACTGCTGCAGTGAACCCTTCCAAATCCATTAGCAATATTCTAATAATAATATTCAAGTTTGATGTCTATTTAAAGTAAATATAGATGAAAGATATCTCAAATTGATTACAGAGAGGAAACAAACCAGAAAACAATAAAACAAAGGAGAAAATAGAAAAGAAACAGATAGAAATGTAAAAAACGTTGTGTCTTAGTGTACGATCAGGCAGGTGCCAGTGTGTAAAATGAAATGTCATCTCTCATGTCCCTTTGTGATTTTTCACTTGTTGTTGGAGTTCAGGAGATTAGGGCTGTGACTCTGTAGATGATGAAGCAATTAATGGTGAGTATTCACATAATCGTCAGGTGTCCAGCTGACTCGCACTGCAGAGCAATGCTTCCAGTGACACTGCACACCTGCAGCCTGCCCTGAATTGGGATCAGAATTTGCAAAACCTCTCTCAGTTAGATCTCAGCTCTGCGACAGTCCCGGAATCCACACAGTGGCATAAACCCCACAAGGAGCTGATCTTTACCTTCTGCAAGTCAGCGTGAACCACAGGCTGTGTGGAGTGGGACAGGAGATGATCCACACCTCCCAGCTCCCTCCACATCATCGTTTTCTTGGTTGGGGGAGCGAGGTCCAGCGTAACCAGGATGTCTGTGTAGCTGGTGAGCTGGTTGTAAATGGCATTGCAGCTGAGCTCCTTCTGTGCATCCACCAGCAACTTCCTCTTTTTTTTGGTTTTCTTCCTCGAGGTGACGGCTACATAGAGCAAGTATTAAAAACAAGGCTTACGGTCTATTCCCAGGGCATTAAGCACAAAAATAAAAAAGCCCTGTGAATCAAACCAGCTGCTGACCTCTCAAACGCCGCCCAGACTAGAAAATCAAAGTATAAGTGCACAGGCCATTTCTTCAAAAGATTTCATAAAGTTTTCACTCTTTGTACTCTTGTACAGGAAATTCCCATATGTTTAATTATGAAAGACATATGACTATTGTGCTAAAGAACCAGAAACCGGAGGACTTAATGAGAACACATGATACAGCAGCAAGACTGAATGAGCTATCTTTAATCCATGAGGAAGTTAAGTGTTCCAAAAATGGCTGATGCACTCAACAGGTTTAATTACCTCATAATTAATATCTGTATTTGTCAGTTTAATCCTTTAGCAATTGAATCAAGATGTAAACACAAAAGAAAGACACAGACTATATAGCCATAACTTCCTGAACATTATTTTGGCAGGCTGATAAATTCCAATATTGTAAATATTGCTGACAACATGAGCTTGTTTATTTGCAAACAGCCACCAACTTGATAGGTGATATTTAGATTTACTCACACAGGAAATTTGTCTTTTTTAGTCTAATTAAAGTTAAAAAGTTCTCAAACCAACATTTTCCAAAGGCTTGAAAGTTCTAAGATTGTTATTTTAAATATCAAAATCACTGGTGATAGAAGGTCTTCAGGTGAAACTTCAGTACCACCCCTGAGCAGGTCAGGCTTGCAGTGCTAGCAGAGCAACAAAACTTGATTTGGTGCATGGAAGAAACTGCAAGAAGAGATTTGGGTAGATCAGATGAATAACCAGACACTGGGTTTGTATAACAGTTACCGTAAAATGGAACTCTGATGGAAGAAGCAGATGATAACTAAAGTGGGAATAATCTGTTTTGCAAATATTTTTATTCCTAAGAAAAACAAACCTGGTTAATGCAAACATTTAGCAAGAAACTGATCAAGTTCTCACCTGTATCATCAACTGGCTGAAGCACAAATCCTTCTTCTCTGAACAAAAGGAGTGTCTCATTCATCGTATGACTTACATCCTTCATGGTGCTGTCTGGGCAGTTGGACTCAACTGCAAGAAAATCCAGCAAATAACCCAAAAGGAAAAGGTTTACAAGATGGACTAATATTTCAATTGCAATAGAGAGAATGGCATCAGACAAAAATGGTGAGAATTGGAAAACTGTAGTTTTGTTTATAATCCTATAATTCCATTCACCAGTAATCACTGGCACTGCTGCTGCTGCTGCTGCTCATACCCTGCCCTGCACCTTCCCCTTTGCTGACCCCAGAACGACCGGGCGGTGAAAGAGACAGAGGAAGTGTTTGGAGAAAAACCCACACTACAAAAAGCACTGGGAGGGAAAGCTGTGTAAGTTCAACCCGTATCTATTTCCAGTTCCAGGCAAGTGCAGAGCAGTGTGGACATTTCTATCAACCGGAACAGGGAGCACCAGCATTAATGCAAGGAGAGGCAAGAGCCACTCTATCCCTTTAAAGCTGTTCCAGAATTCTCAGTTTTAAAGTAACACTGTGATGGGGAAATAAGGATTTAAGATAACAAAAATTTCCCAGAAACACTTTTCAAAACCTAATTTATTTAATCAACATCAAACCAAAGGAAGATTAACACCTTTATGAACCACTTAATCATCATTTGTTGCAGAAATATGAAACCAGAAATAGAACCATAGAATTTTTTAGGTTGGAAAAGGCCTTTTAATCTCTCATAAGGAAAGTTCACAGTTACAGCACACACTTATTGGGTTTCCTTCCTCCACAAAAGGGACATCACACTGTGAGCAGCAGGGTGGACCAACAGCATATCCAACAGGATGCCACATAAAAGCATTTCTAAGCAATGTCAGGTTACAAATTTGGAATCCCTAAATCAAATGAAATTTCCCCAAAACGGTGGATGAAGCAGTTTAGAAAAAAAAACCCAACAAAATAAGGCAAAATAAATTAAGAAAGTATAAAGGCACAGGATACTGCACAAAGCTGAATGTGCATGACTTTAGGCATTAACACAGGAACAGAGGGTTTGTGTGAGATGGAGCAGACTCTGCAAACTCACTGGTTGTGCTGTTCTCTGGCAGATCTGGTGACAAAGGACATGCTTCCTCTACATCCAGAATGTCTTTATCTAAGCCATTTTGCTCATCCCTCAACAGGATTTCTTAAACACAAAACACATCGTTTTAGTCATCCTAAGCCCTAGTAGTCATGAAATAGCTTGATACAGCTTGATGTTACTTAAGGTTAATTCTCTGCAAAGAAAGCAAGCTCAGCTTCCCCAGATGGCTGTCGGTGGAACGGCTGTCTGCAACAGCACAAAAAGGAGAGGGTTAGGACTAGGTCTGAAATTTCCACCTTTTCTTTGAAAAATATGGTCTTGACAGTGTTAAAAGGTATAAATCTATAAGGTTTGCATAAATATTGTAAGCCATAACAATGTGGAAGCTACTTTGCTGCCTTTGTTATTACAACATGCTGCACTGTTTCACCTTTGAAAATAGAAATTAAATTGTTAAACATTAAGCATTAATTTAATGCCTTTAATTCTAAAATAATGAAATATAGCCTTTAAACCAATTTGACTCGGCAATGTCTAGGTGATCACAGACCTAGTGACAAGTAGAAAAAAAATGAAGCATGAAAACAACAAACAACATAGAATTCATGTTTGAAAACAACCACCTTGGTGCTATCTTGTTTGTTTTTCTGTAAGAATAAAAATATTTGGGAAGGAATTGATTCTGTTTGTCTGTGTCAAACCCTACCAATCATATCTGCAGCATCCTCCTCATCTCCAAAACAGTCATGCTGGAAGCAGAACACATCTTCATGCAGCACAGACTTGTCTCCGCTGGCACTGGCCGAGTTGTGTTCAGCCACCAGACTGTTACTGCTCGTCAGGAAGCTGCCCTCAAAGAAGCTTTGTCTTCTCAGTGCATCTGCTTCTTCATCTGAGGAAACACACAATTTCTGATGCCTCATCTGCATGAGTTTCGGAAACCCAGATCCGTCCATTTCCTAATTTTTCGAATAATTTTTAAAAGATCGCAAGACATCCCATACCTCAAATGGAATAAACAATAAACAGTTCTGCTAGTTCCGTGAAAACACAGAATGTTTAGGTTGATTCTCAGTCTCTGATATCAGATTATATTGCTTAGATAAAATTTTAAGTGCAAGATCATATGACAGACCAATCAGCACAAGCATGAAACAAATGCAATATTAATCACAGCTTTTTCACACATGGAAAGGGCTCAGACTGTACAGAATTCTGCATAAAACACACTTTCCCTTATGGAATATTTCTAATTTCTCAACTTCTCTCACCAAAGTTTCTATCACAGAGAAGTATATTGCTTTCGTAATCCTCTGTAAGTGTGATGTCTTCAGCTCTGCTCTGATTCAAGGTAAAATGTTCAGCAACATCAATGGCACTGATGAAAAAAACATTATAAAAATATAGGGTGAACTGAAACCCATTGAGCATTCAGCTGGAATGTGAAAATTGTTTCTAAGTAGCCTTCAGTCCTGCATTTTATCGCAAACCCCCATATTTCTCCACTGTCTTTTGCCAGTAAACTTAAGACTCATGATTTTGTTCCTGAAGCATCTTTTACACCGAATGTCACAACTCTGGGCTGGCAGAAAAGGCGCCTTTACAGAACACACTTAGCACACTGAGGCACTTGAATAAATGGTATTACATTGCAGCTGTACTTACAAAATAATAAACCCTTACTGATCCCATCAAACCGTCTTTATGAGGAGGTTCAGATGAAGGCTTGTTGGAAATATGTTACCCTGGACTTTCAGGGCATCAGAGCCATCAGAAACATAACTTGGCCTCCTGCTTTTTTATCAGTTTTCTACATCAATGATGATTTGTGTCAGAAAAGTCAAAGAAATATGTTGGCTTTTCCTCAGGAGTCAGGCTAACTCCTGCTGATAAAACACCCTGGCCCTGGAGAGCAGTGGAACAGAAATGAAATGAAATTACACAGTGGAACAGTACAACAGTGATGTTACTAGCCAGAGCTTCCAGAATGGATACTAACTTCTGTGTCTTCTCTTGAGGTCAGAAAGTTGTTTGCTTCCTTCACTCAGACAATTTAAAATCCTGAAGTCTAAATTCAAGACATCATTTCATTGTAAAAGTCTGTTGATTAAAGGACTGAGGAAAACTACCAAAGCACAAAGCCTGTGCCTGTAGCCCTGTAGAGCTCAGAATTCAGGAGAATTCAGTTATGAAATCAAAACAACCCCATCTGAGTCTTGATCAGATAACAGCAAGGATAGCTTTTACTTTTGAAAATACTGAAAGAATGAATAAAAACTAGGGAAGCATTTACTTTACATCTGGTAGTGGCATTTCAAAGTCATGAAATTCTTCAGGTAATGTAATGGACTGATAAGCAGCCTCAAAGTTGTCTTCTGGAAGGTCAAGAAGCCCTGGAAGAAACAGACAACGTAACAAAATAAGTATCAATAAAATAAAAGTGGTGTTCTCCCAAGTAGTATAATAAGCCTATAAACCTGTCAGGAGGGGCTGCTGCCATTCTAAATCACAGCAAGGTAAAGCTTAGGCACTCCAAAGTGGAATTTTATTTTCCACGTCCTTTAGAAGATCTATTTTTTACAGACAGATACAGAAGAGTCTGCTGCAACAGGACCTGAAATATGCAAGTACTTGTGTTTCTGAACAGTTGCTTTAAGTCCCTGGAAGTTTCTCCCAGATGACATTTAGCCGGAATCTTTCATAAAACTGCAAATGAATCACTGTGGTTTCCTATTCTCTCCCGTGTCTCCATAACACTGTTCTTCAGCATCAAATAATTATGTACTGAGACTGCAAGTACTTGGGAATCAGAGAATCCTGGAACAGTTTGGGTGAGAGGGGATTTCTGTAGGTCATCTAACCCAACCTTTTGCTAAGAACAGGGTTCATTTCAAAGTCAGATCACTTTGGACTATTTCTGCTGATGGAGATCCCACAGCATCCCTGGACAGCCTCTTTCAGCATTTTATCCCTTCCACTGAGATTTTCTCCCCTCTTCTATCTAGTTTGAGTCTCTGTTTCTGCAGTGACTGTTGTGTCTTGTTCTTGTGCTGTGTGGTGCCCTCCAAGCTGGTATGGTATCTATCCAAAATAGCCTCAAGTTGTGCCAGTGAGGTTTTAGTTGGCTATTAAGAAAAATTTCTTCACTAGATAGGTTGTCAAGCCCTGGCACAGGCTTCCCAGGGCAGTGGTGGAGTCCCCAGCCCTGGTGGGATTTAAAACACATGTAGACGTGGCACTTGGGGACATGGTTTAGTAGTGGCTCTGGCAATCATAGGGGAATGGCTGGAGTCCATCTTGGAGGGCTTTTCCAACCCAAACGGTTCTGTAATTCTGTAATCATATCCTTGAGAATAATGCAAATTATTCACTATTCTTCACACAGATCACAAAGCACATTAGAGCTGGCAATAGACACTGGTGTCCTGTTCTCAGACTTTTTCTAGACAACAGTGCCTCCCATTTGTTGCTTAAGTACAACAAACATAGAGCCTGTTGGAAAAGGATCCAGTCACCTCGGCTCCCTTCTCCCTGGCTACATGGCTAGAGCTCAAAACACGCTGTCAGGTCTGGCACTGACACTGTTAGACATGTTGTTGGTGTCATCAGAAATTAAAATTAATTATCCAGCAATGGAGGCTGAATTCAAGCATCTCCTTGTAAGCCCACTTCAGATGTTGCTTCTGTTAAGGGAGTCAAAGACCTGAAATAGCATTAAATTAAGCCAGACTAAACACCAGCAGTAGGCACCAGTATATTCAGTTTCCTTTGGGATAAATAATGTGTATTTAACAATATCCAAAAATTACCTTTTAAAATGAGAGCTTTAAAGGACACAACTGAGAAAATGCTGGATTTTGAACACACCTGGTCGAAAGGCTGTCTTCATCTTGGTCAGAGCTTCACTGCAATCTGCCAAGAGGTACTTTGCTTTCCTGTGGTAAATCCGCACCACTCCCAGGAGTAGGTGTCCAGAGGTTCGCAGAGCTATAGCAAACTGTGAGGATTCAAATGGAACAAAAGTTGTTCACGAGTTAGTATGTTTGGCAAAACCATTAAAATATTACACAGTAGGAACACAGTTCCCTATGAGAGAGCACCTGGAGCCCAGGACTCTCCAGGAGCCCCCTCCTCATGGCACAGCCTACCTTTGGGGAGATGATTTTTTGCACGGTGGTCTCTAAATTGCACTCAAAGATATGTGCCTTGGTGAGCTTCTTCTCCCAGTGGGCAGCCAGCCAGATTTTGGCCAGCGGCCCCCGCTTGTTGATGAGCAAGTTGATGTAGAACATGGTGCCTGGCCAAGGGTTGGAGGGCAGCTGAAATTCCCCTTGGGAAATTCCCCCTTCCAACGGGAAATGGGTCCTGGGGCACCAGGTGTGGGACTAGGGATTCAGTGGGATCTGAGGGGATAGGGGACCCCGTTGGGTGCTGTGGGGAGGGGGGGATTTAGTGGGATATGACTGGATGGGGGGGACCCAGGCAGGTACTGGAGGGAATGGGGGGGGATTTACTGGGATCTGAGGGGATGTGGGACCCAGGCAGGTATTGAGGGGATGGAGGAATTCAGTGGGATCATGAGGGGATTTAGCAGGACCGTGAGGGGATGGGGGCACCCAGCTGGGTGCTAAGGGGACAGGGGAGCCCTGAGAGCTCTGAGGGAATGAGAGGATTTAGAGGGACATTGAGGGGAACAGGGGAGCCCTGAGAGCTCTGAGGGAATGAGAGGATTTAGAGGGACCCTGAGGGGACAGGGGGGGATTTGGTGGGATGGGAGCAGGGGGTACAGCCAGGCCCCGAGGGGATGGGAGGATTTATCAGGACCTGAGGGGATGGAGTGGCCCAGACGGGCGCCGAGGGGACGAGGAGATGTAGCGGGCTCTGAGGGGCCCGGCCGGCGGCGGGCGGGGGGAGGA
>VWZF01006029.1:8150-63580 GCA_013396755.1 Sclerurus mexicanus | reverse complement strand
ATCCGAAGGAGGAGGAGCAGCCCAGTTCGCCGACCTGCGAGGTGGGGTTGGCAACCCGGTTCAGCGAAGCGGCTCCGGGGAGGAGGACCATCCCGCTCGGGATTTGGGCGAGCATCCCTTTTCGTGGCCCCATCTCCTGTCCCAGGGGGACTATCCCGCGCCGGTTCGGCAGCTCACCTCTGGCCGCGCAGGCCGGCGGTGGTTCCATGGCGTCCCCGCGGGCGGCGGAGCTGCGGAGCCCGGGAGAGGCGGCGGCGNACCATCTGGTGAGACTTGGCCCGTGCCAGCCTTCAGCCACCATCCTCACCTCCTTGAACCCTTCTCGGATGGGGCTTCCACCTGGCAGCACGGCTTTGGGATACTCCACTGGATTGCACGGCCCTGGCCTGGGCTGTTCCCCACCACCAGCACTGGAACAGCATGGCCTTCAGACCCCCCATCGCCTCCCCAGCACGTCCCTGGACGAGGTCCTGACACCAGCATCGCAACAGCTGCACAGTCAAGGCACCTGTGGGATTTCCACACTATGGTTGGTTGCAGCCTGGGTTGGACATAAGGCCAAGCTCCTTTCCACACCCAGGACCTGGCTGCTCCTGTTCCTGATGGATCTCCTCAGTCTCTGCCGTCAGTGACCTTTGTTAGCAATAGTTTCCTGTAAAACTCTGTGGCACAGAGCTGGTGTTTGCAGTGCTCCGGGCAGAAGAGGACAAGGCAATGGGCACACCCACGGCCCCTGCAGCAGGGTCCAGCCCCCTGCATCCCCCTAGCCCTCACACCCCACCAGCCCCATTCCGCACAGCAGGATGAAGGCCAGGACACAGGCTTGCACTGTGCTGAACATCCCACTACTACCAGCAACCCCGGGACAGCCTCCTCAAAAATCATGGTGCTCTGTACAGAGGAGAGCAGACCATTCCCAGTGCCTCGAGGCGATGTGGTGGCCCAGCAGTGCTGCCGCCAGGGTGTCCCCATACCGACCTTTGTGCTGATCCAAAGGCCACTGCCTGTGGCACAAAGGCAAAATTGCATCTTGGGAATTAAACACGAAGCATCATTAAAGCACAATGTTGTGTGGAAAGAGAAATGGGGATGAGCAGGGTGCTGAGAAAGGGAAATAATTTTCCCATTGGAAAATGCAGACCCACAAAAGGTGCTGTTTGCCATGAACTGCTATCAGTTTTCAATCCATCCTGTAAATTATCCACTTCAAACATTCCCAGGTGTGGACAAATCCCTCCAGATAGCCCAACACAGAGGAAAGTCACTTTTACACCCAGTATGGTTGCCTGCGTTGGGTTTTATTCCAGGGCTTCCAGTGTCCCCTTGGATGCTGGGGACAGTGTCCTCTGCCCCGTGTTTCCATTTCTAATGCTTCACAGCTAATTCTTCCCACTGCTGTGAAGGGTCATGCATCCCTCTCCCTGTCACCACATCACTTGGCCCCGCTCCATAGTTATTGTAGGATCCCAGGAAACAACCTCAGATGGCCTCATACCCACAGTTCTGGCACCCAGGCACCTTTCCCTGGGATGAAACCACATGTGGGGTGAGATGTGTGTCTGTGCTCTGCTGTTTCCAAAAGGGCATCACCTGTCCCCACAGCCACAGGGCAAATGGCTTTGAGCAGAGCCTGTGGGTCCAAATGAAGGGCCCAAAGAGGGCAGGGGGGGCAAGTGCCCTTGTGGGTGTCACTGCGGGGCTGATCCTGGAGAGGAATGGAGGGGTGATGCTGTGGGAGGGAGGAAAGGGAGGGGAGAAAGGGAAAGAAGGGGAGAAAGGGAGAGCTCTGGGTCTTCCCAAGGCACTGCCCTGGAGAAGGCAGATGTCCCTCCCACAACTCAGCGCTGGCCCTGTATGTCTGGATTAGAAAATAAACCTGTTAGATGGAAAAATCATCCTCATCCCTTTTTGTTGCTTTAAATAAGCTGGAAGGAGAGTTTCCAGGATGAAAGGCTGAGCCTGGTGGAGGTTACAGCTGCTGAGCACCTGCTCTATGTAAGCACGAGAAATACCCCCGTGGATTAGGGCATGAGGCTGCTCAAGAGTCTGCAGGAAGGGGCTGTTGTTGCTTTGTCAGCGCATTGCTGGGCTGTGCCTTGAGTCCCTGCAGGACTGGGGGGAAGCCTCTATATGGAGAGAGAGATGTATTTACAGTGAACAAACTGTGTCAAGGAAGGAGTGCCATTAAAGATGGTTTACCACCGAGAGCTCCAGGGCTGGGAAATGATTTTGTACACAGATGCCCCTTGGGCTGAGGCAGAGGGTGGCTGTGGCAGGGGGTCATGGAGCTGTCTGACCTGGCCTTCCCTTCATCGCTCTGGCAGGCACTGGGGACAAGGCACTGGTCCATGGTGGTCAGCACACCAAGGGGTATTAGGAAGCAATCTAAAATATTCTAGAGTGGTGGGAAGAATCTGTCTGGGAAAGGCTGATGCTGTGCAGCATGGGTGGGATAAGGGTCACTGGCTCTCCAGTCCCCCAGCACTGGTGTTTTGGGGTCTCTGCTTGTGCCAGGGAACAGAAAGTGGGCAGGGCCCAGCATGCCTTTCCCAGTCCCACATAATGAGCCCTGCTTTGTTTTCCAGCTGGGCCACACGCATGGCTTTCCTGTACCAAGGACTCAGGGATGGAGCACCAGCTGCAAGGTAATTAGCAGCACTGGGGGCTCTGCCATCCTATCAGGAGTGTGCGGGCAGGTGCCGTGGGCTGGGCAGGCTGGCAGATGGCCTGAAGGACTCTCTGGGGATCACAAGCTATTACCAATAATCCAGTGCCTCTCTTTAAACGTGTGGTGGAAGTGCCTTGCCGGTGCTGCCAGAGGAGGGAGGCTGTGCCTGTGCCAAGACCGCACACCCAGCCCCAGCTGCTCCTCCCAGACTCCCCATAAAATTAACACGGGGTGTGTTGCTGTGCTCCCGTGCATGTTAATGTTTCCTCCCACTTAGGGTAGCACCAGCAGTGCCAGTGACAGGGACACTTGGCTGAGGACCTGGACTGTCCCTCCTGCTGGAGGGAGACCCTGCCCTTGGCAGCCACTGTGGTATGAGCCTGCACAGGGAATGGAATCTGGGTTGACCATCAGCCCTACAGATGGGATCTCTGGCCCTCAGGAGCCACCTCTGCTGTGCTCTGTCCCCTTTGGTGTGAGCCAAGCCAGCTGCAGGGACAGTCTCCTGTCCCCACCATCCTCTGACCCAGAGAGGAGGATCTTTGCCTCGTTTAAACCATCCTTTCCAGAGAGTGGATGGCTCAGCCCTGGGAGCCCCGAGGCTCAGGCACAAGGCCTGCAGTGAACACTTGTCCCCTTTGGCACCCACGCCCCTCCTCTGCCACCTGTTTCCCAGCTGCACAACACCACGGACCCGCTAGGGCCGGGTGCTGCAGACAAAAGCCGGTTCCTCGCCCCGCCGCAGCCTCTCCCGGCGCTGACTCGCTTTAATTAGCCCCATCAAAGCCGGCTGTGTCTCTCCCTCCTGGAAGGTTGCAGAACATGATTAATTCAGCACAGAAAGCAGTTGTCCCCTGCAGAGAGACGCCCCTTGATGAGGCCAAAGCTGTTTCCTCTCCCCCAGAACCCCAGGCAGCAAGGCTGGGGTCTGCAGTCTCTCAGCCCCAGCAGCAAGGCTGGGGGCTTTGTTCTTCTGAGACAAAGCTGTGGATAGGTTCAGGCTAACCCAGGAGCCAGAGGGGATAAGCAGGAGCGATGGCCTCACCGAGCCCTGGGTCTCTCTTCCCATCCCTCCCATGCTGCTCTGGTCACAGGCATTTCCCACTAGTGGGTCTCCAGGTTGGACTGCCCATGAAAACCCTCTGGGATGTGCAGCTGGAATGACACATCCAGTGGGCCTGGGCTTAGAACCAGCCCCTTCGCACATGAGGGTCCACACACAAGCCTATGGGAGACGCAGGGGATGCTCCAGCTGCCCTCAGCACTGCATTTCTCCAGCTTGTCTTCCTTGCTCCCACCTGTGCACAGCCCAGGGTGGCACACACTATAACACAGCTTTATTAGCTGCATGTGTAGACAAAGAGGTTTTAAAAGGAAAAAGTCTTTGGGGAAAAGAGATAGATGGGGGGATCCCTTCCCTCTTTTTATTCCTGCCAGTGCAGCTGCATGCAGCGTTCTGATGGCACTCAATGCCCTGGAGATGCAATTACTGCAGGAGCCAGGCTGGGCTGTTCTCCACTTCATTTTCCTAATACAGTTACATCGTCTCAGAAAATCATTGCTGCTCAGGGGAAGGTACAAAGCTGGTTCCCAGTGTGGATCCTCTGCCTTGGGAAGGGCTCTGGGGCTTCCCACCAGAGAGCAGGGGGCTGTTCCAGCAAGCACCAACACAACACTGTTGTCAGATTTTTATTTCAGTCTCATGAACATCCTTCCAAGAGATCAAACCATGAGAAGAAAACCACTGTGAGCCCCTGACAGGAGAGATGAGCAGCAGACTCGGAAACAACTGAGCTGGGGGATCTGTGGGAAAGGGAGGTTTCCAGAGAGCTCAGGAGCCTGAGCCATGCAGATCTCACCTATCCTCCCAAAGCCAGCCAAGCAGAGCCACACACAAGGCTGGCAGTAGCAAAATGTGTTCTATAAACCTCTTTTGCAAAACTCCCTCCTTCCTACCCCAGCCCCATGCAGTGCCTGGTGGACACCCCTCACCACACTGCCTGCAGGGCTTGATGGACACCCCAGAAATGAAAAACACCATGGCTGCAGGGAAGAGAAGGGGGAAGGTGAGCCAAGAATTCAATCTATGTCTCTTCTCATGCACATCAAATCCTTTGCTGGTGGTGCTCTTCAAAGCCCATGGGCACAGCCCTGTGGAAGCTGATCCCAGCTACTGCTGGGGGTCTGCCTATGGAAACCCCATGGGTTAGGCTTTACAGTCCTTCAATCAGTGCCTTGCTCAGATACAGAGTGAGAGAAACCACTTCTGTGTGGGGAGCCCACTTCAACTGTCCCCTTCAGCAAGGCTGCTGTGGCTTCCCTGCAGAGGAGCAGCAAGGAGCCAGCTCCCTCCTCACACCCACTGCCACTGCTTGTGGCAGCAAGCTCTGCCACCCCAGAGAAGCAGAGGAGAAATCCCATAGAACCCAGGCTGTTCCCGGAGTGCCACGCCCCACACTGCCACCTTGCTGGGTGCAAACGGCCAGGCACCCTCAGAGGAGCATGGAAAGAAATGGACCTACTACCTCCTCTTCCGTTCTGCAAACAGGGAAGCCTTTATAGCTGATGGGACACACAGGAATGTGACCCCAAACGGAGAGAAGGAAAACACTGCTGGAAAGATCTAAATCCACCGGATGTGAAGAGGGGAAGTGCACTTGCTTCCCAGGAGACTCATCCGTGAGGAGCCACCTGGTGACTCTTCACATGAACATGTCATCATAGCCTGGAGGGGGAAGGTGGTCGGGATCAGGCCTGGAAAGAAATTCAGAGCAGAGTCAAACAGGAGTGAGAGCTCAGGCCAGAAGCAACAGGGATCAACTGGGACCCAGCAGCAGTCTGGAATAGCAGCATGGCCAAGGACCTACCCGGATCGCCCAGCTCCTAATGGGCTAAAGGGGTCAAATCTGGCACCGGGTGGAACAGCTCCTGGGGGAAGCCTGCCTGGGATGCCTGATGATGGGTCAATGCCGGGCTGCCGGAAGCCAGATCGGAGAGGATCCACGATCATTCCCCCACTCCGATCTCTGGGGAGAGGAAAGGCAGAGATAAGACTGGCACAGGTGAAAGAGGAGCAAAGCACATTCCTGGGCCAATTGTCTGTTGCAGAAATGCCAAGCATGGGAACATGGGGTTAACCCGACACACGGCGCATGAGAAAGAAAGCTCCCAGGACAAGCCAGTGAGGGACCCCACGGCAGAAAGACAGAGAGCCCTGCACAGAATCTCAGAATGGTTTGAGTAGGAAGGGACCTCAAAGCTCATCTCATTCCAACCTCCTACCACAGGCAGGGACACCTTTCAACACACCAGGTTGCTCCAAGTCCTATCCAACCTGGCCTTGAACATTTCCAGGGATGGGGCAGCCACGGCTTCTGTGGGCAACCTGTGCCAGGGCCTCACCACCCTCACAAGAATTTCTTCCCAATACCCCACCTAACCCTGTACTCTGTCATTGTGAAGCCATTTCCTCTTGTCCTGTCACTCCAGGCCCTTGTCCAAAGTCCCTCTCCTGCTTTCTTGCAGCCCCTTCAGGCACTGGAAGGGGCTCAAAGGTCTCCACTAGAGCTTTCTCTTCTCCAGGCTGAACAGCCCCAGCTCTCTCAGCCTGTCTCCATGGCAAAGGTGCTGGCTGTCCTCCCAGGAAGTGTCAGACCCACTGGCCCTTGCTGTCAGCCCACACTCCACCCCTGCTTCCCATCCTGCCCTGTGCAGTGTCACAAGAGCCAGCAGCCCCGGCTGGGCTCCCACAAGCCTTTCCAAAGAGCTGCCTGGAAGTCATTTGCTGTCCACGGCGGCTCCTTGGAGCTGCCCCACGCTGCGAGTGCAATTCCTTATGGTTGGTTTTGTGCAAACGCGGCTGGAGCCTCCGGACACCGCTGCCATCATACAAGTCATTAACAACCATGCTAATGAGTTCCATTAGGCTGGAATGGCTGCCCAAAGTGCCCCAGGACAGCCAGGTCCCCTGAGCATATTCCTGGGAGTCTGGGTCTCCAGCCCCAGCACTGGCAGGTGTCAGCACACAAATCTGCTTCCATTTACCATCTCTTTTTTTTGTCCTTTACAGAGAAATCTCTGATGAAGGGCTGGAGGCAGTGACATTTTTAGCTGTCCCTTTTCTAGCCAAACCCATGGAGAATCAAGTCTTGCAGGAGGGGAAGAAATACCATCCCTACAGAAGAGTGGTTCCCCTGGGCTGCAGGAGACTCCACGACAACCCCAAGAACTGTCTGTTGTCTGACTATCTGCTTTTAACTGGATTGAAGGATGACAGGTTCTCTTTGCCTGACCAAACCAAAGATCAAGGATGTATGTGTGAAACTCAGTCCCTCAGACAGCCCAGCCTCTGCCCAGGCTTCCTCTGAGTGCCTCAGACAGCTGGGAGGCTTCCAACAGGACTTGGGAATCTGTGAACTCGGCTTTCAGCCTCCCCTTCTGCAGACTGCTGGGCTGGAAACACAGCAGCTGGTAACGGTTTAAATTAGAGGCTTACATTCACTTAATGATGTATTCAGCTTTGATTTACTGCAGAAATTACTGCATGTTAAATGAATACAAGCTGATTATTAAACAGACACAGATTGCAACCTATCATCTATGCAAGAGATGGGATCTTATTACAATATTAGAACCATATTGAGCTTTAGCAACTCTCAGTTGGCCCCTCACAACTTGCACTGAGCAACTGTCCCATTGCCATCCCCACTCAGAGACACTTGGCTGGATGCTGTTCCAGTGGTCTCCAGCCACCACTACACCTCCCAAAGACAGAGCAGGGGGTGCTCCAACAGCCATACTCACCCAAAAGGGTCCAGATCATCCCCACCAACAGCAAAGGGGTTCACGGGGGAAGGCCTGAAACAGAACACAGTGAGATGTTCAGGGAAGGGCAGAGCAGCTGCGTGGAGCTGTGCCCATGGATGCTCTTCCATGGCAAGCACTGCAGCACCTGGAGGGCCCTGGGACCTGTGGGACCTGGTGTGAGCAGGCTGCCACTGGGAGCCATCCTGTGCAGCTTTCCCTGCTCAAGGCTGCTGCTGGATGGAGGACACTGGTGTGGCAGCAACTTGATGAGATGAAGGGAGATGCTGTTACCACTGCTCCAGGTAGGAGCTGTCCCAGTTTCCATGCCAGGGGATCCCTGAGCACTGCTGGGCTAGCCCAGGCTTTCCAGCATGTCCCAGCCAGAGACATGACAGTCCCATTTCTAGGAGTGTGAGATCAGTGGGGTGGTGAGCTGACAAACCTCCTTACCAATGACACGTCAGCAATATGGTTTCAGAGCCTTGCCCAGCTCCAGCCTGTCTTCCCAGGCCTCCCCATGGAGCCTCTCACATTCTGAGTGGCATCAGACAGCAGTGGGCTGACACACAAGAATGATGTCACAGCTGGTCCCCAAGAGATGGCAGAGCCACTGCAGCATCTCCGACTTCCAGCCAAAGGGGAATCACAGTGTACGCCGGAGAGGAGGGAGCCCACCTGCCATGTATGAGGGGTGACTGGGCAGAAAGCAGTCAGGGAGGGACGGCAAAGCAGGTGCCATGTGTCCCCTCTCACCAGCATTGCCAGCAATGGCTTCAAGGTGAAAGTGGTGTCAGGAAAGCAAAAAGAGGAGGCCTTGCCCCCGACCCTGGCTGGGTGCACCTCTGGTGTCCCTCATGAAGGGTGCTTGGCCACACAATGGCACCATCCTTCCCACTGCTGTTTCTGCTCTGCTCTGAGCCACGATGGTCCCCCAGCCAGCACAGAGTGGGGCCACCCTTCTTCACCCCACATCTCCCCCCAGCCCTGTACCCAGCCTGCTCCTCCCAGGTCTGTTGGTACAATACTCAGGTCCAGAACAGCCCATCCCTTAGCCAGCAACCAAATCAAACCCAAGTGTCCAGGCTGAAACCAGCTGGGGAAGGTCTGTATCCTCTTCGCTCCCCATCCCACACATGCGAGGTGGGGACCTGACATGTAGTTTGGGGAGCTGTGCCAGGACCACATCCCCTCTAAAAGAGGGCCCTCAGCAGCCATGCTCTACTGACTCACCAGGATGGGGCCCTTGGGCCTGCTGGCTGCCGGGGAGGGATCCGGAGAGGGTCGTCATCCTGCTGCAAGTCCTTTTTGGACTCAGGCTCCTTTTTGGCCTTTTCTGCGGGGGCCCCGAGGGGAGCAATGATGCCTGAAGTGATCTTTGTCCTCAGCTCCTCAGTGTTCTTGTACACCCTGCAGTGAGGAGAGGGAAGGCAGAGGGCTGGGGAGACCATAGCACTGGGACTTGAGGTGCTGGAGAGGCTACAAGAGGTATGAGGAGGAGGCAGACAAGCCCAAAGTGTCCCTGGCACAAAACATGTCCCCCCACTGGCAGCACAGAGAGGACAGGGAGGGGTAATAGCACACAGGGGCACCAAAGCCCTCACCCCATTTCAGATGGCTGAGGTGTCCCCCAGCCCAGGGACTGCTTTCTGCTGTGGCCCCAAACTGACTAGTTTGCACTGGAGAAAAGCACAGCACATGGCACTGGTCTTTAGCAAGGCAACAGGGTGTCTTGGATGTGGCTGAAGCTCTTGCACCCCTGGGCAGTGTCCACCCAGAGCAGAGCTCTGGAAATAAACATGATGGCCTGGCTTGTTCCCAGGTGGAGTGCCCTCCACTGGGCTCCAACCCACAATCCCATTGTTCCCTAAATCTCTCCTGCCTGACAGCAGCACATAGGGAGGCAGGGAAGCGAGCTCTGGCTGCATTTCAAGGCTGCCCTGGGTTTGTGCTGGGGAGGAAAGTCCTCCAGCTCCTCCCAACCTCGTTTCTGCCCCACTCCCCATGCCAGTGGGACATTTTTTCCTGCAGAAAATACCAGGGAACTAAGATTACTTGTGGAAATCATCCAGGTGCTCTGGATTGATGTAGTCTGCCACTGCCAAGGTCACATCTGCCACCTTCTGAGAGCCACGATCCTGGAAAAACGCAGGTAAAGCACAGAGTGAGCAGCCTGGCAGAGCTGGGAATGAGGGACAGAGCAGGTACAATCACAACTGGGGGCCTGGGACACAGTGGGGCTCACATGCTTCCCACCACATCCCTGTGCTGTGCCCAAATCCCCAGGAGCAAACCCCAGTGTACAGCAAGGTTTTCCCTGCTCCCTTTTCCAAAGGGTAAAACACTGAGCAAAATCACTCTCGGCAGGTGCTCGCTGGGGGCTGCAGAAAAGTCCTGAGCTGGGAAAGGGACAGAACAAGGCAGCTCCTGGGTTGGACTGTGCAAGGCAAAGTGTCCCGCTGCCCTAACACAGCCAGGGTTTGACCAGCTTTGCGCAGGGTCACATCTGCCACACAAACACTTCCCAGGTCTGCCCCATCCCGAGGGACAACAACCACTGCTAGGCAGGACAAGCAACAGCAAACATTTAAGAAATGGGCCCTGCTGTTCTTTGTAGCCACTGATTCCAAAGGATCCCAACCCACAGGGGCCATTGTGGGTGCTCACCATGACGTTGAGGATCATGCTATCCTCCACCATGATGGCCTTCAGCAGCAGCTCATGGGCATCATCCGTGGACTTGTAGCGCAGTGTATACACCTCCTTGTTGGCTTCCCAGCCGGCAGGCAATAGCTCTGACTTTCTTTCATCAGGACCTGGCTGCAATGGAACAGACAGGCTGCCAAGATCCTGTCTAGGAGCCCAGCACCACCTCCCAGGGCTGGGGGAACCTGTCTTAGCTGCAACAAGAGATCCAGAAAGGGACTGAGGTCTCTGGGAGGTGATCTAGGTCTCTGGGAGGGGATCTCTCCAGCCGGCCCTGCCTGTTTGCCAGCCTCCTGCAGCATCCCTGTGCTGGAACAGCACAGACATGACCACCCTTTGCTGAACCTCGAAAAGAGGCAACAAAGACCTAGAAGACCAAGACAGGAGATGGTGCTCTTCCCTGCCAAGCACCTATTGCCTCCCCAGTGTGACACAGAACTGTCTAGGTTGGGGGGAAGGCTATCATGTCTCTTCCAGCCCCACAGCAGTGCAGCCAGAGGGCACTGCCCTACAGTGTCTCCTCCTCTGGTACTGGGGGGGGTTCTCTACCGTGACAGTGCCCTGCACCACCCCACTCCCCCCCCAAAACCACAACAAGCACCTTGCCAATACCTCCAGCACCACACCACGCTCCCAACCCACCAGATCCCAAGTAGTACTGGGTCCAGAACCAGAGTGGCCCCCCGGTATTGCCGCACTGCCCCCAGCAGCACATTTCCTCCCCAGCACTGCACTGCACACCCTCCTTTTGGTGCAGGGTTTCCCCTCAGCACCAAGCTCCTCCCAGTGCTGTATTAACCCCGCTCCTGGAATCACACACTGATCCCACCAGCACCGGGACCTCCCATCCTGCGACACCACTCTGACCACCTCCTGCACCGGGACCCCCCCAGTACCAGGACCTCCCAAACACCGGGATCCCCCCAACACTGGGATCCCCCGAACACCCCCAAAACCCGGACCGCACCCAGCACGGGGACCCCCGCAGCCCCCAGCCCCCCACTCCGACTCCCACAGCAGCGCTGNCGGGGCAGCGCGGCCCGGGCCGTACCTGGTCGCCGGTGCCCAGGCAGCGGTAGCCGTGTCGGACCAGCTCCCAGTGCACGCCGCAGACCAGCGCGTCCTGAGGGCGGGAGATGGCAGCCCTGGCCCAGGCGTAGAGCGGCTCCAGCCCCGCCATGGCTGCTCCGGGCCGGGGCGGGGCCGCGGCCGCGCCGCCCCTCACTAGAGGGCCCTCGTCGGCCGTGCCGGGCCCGGGCCGGCCCGGGGGCTGCGGGGAGGGCTGCTGTGCCCTGTCCCGCAGTGCTGGGCTGCGGGGAGGCCCCTGGAGCCCCGGGGAGGCCCCTGGAGCCCCGGGGAGGCCCCTGGAGCCCCGGAGACGGCGCTGGAGCCCCGGGGACGGCGCTGGGGCCTCGCCACGAAGCCTGAAGATTTGGGGTGTGTTGTGTAGGTTTGTAGAGTTTCAGAAGTATAGGTTTTCTTGCTCGTGTGTTAAGTGGTGGTAGAAGTTACTAAAGTGGTTTTCTCACGTGTTCGCAGGCTTTCTGAAGGTCAGGGATGTTTTTCAGAGACGCCTGCAAGATAACTTGAAGTCAAAACAATAGGAGAGCCCAGAAACCCTTGGAGGTGGTTCTAGGACCCCGACGGGTGGACCACCGAGAGAATTGGAAATTATGATTGGTTATGGGTATCTACTATATGAATTGTTAGGAAGAGTATTAAAACTGTAGCTTTACTGGGGGCAGGGTTCTTCGGGGATTTTTGTACGCAGAGATCCTTGTTGAAACAACGCGTGTTTTGCAGGCCGGGCGGAGGCCCAAAGCCTCTGAACTCCCAATAAAGGTATTGTCTATCTTTCCCTATTAATGTTTCCTCTGAGTGCCTATCTTCCAGGATTTTAGGCGTCAGCTCCAAGGAGGACATGGAGGGGTTGGAGCGTGACTGGGGAAGGGAATAGAGCTGGGGAAGGCTCTGGGGCACCAGGGGTGAGTGAGGGAGCTGGGGAGACCAGCCTGGAGAAAAGGAGACGCAGGGGGGACCGTCTCACTCTGCAACTCCCTGCCAGGAGTGGGGAGCCACGTGGGGATCGGGCTCTGCTGCCAGGGAACAGGGACAGGGCAAGAGGAAACGACCTCAAGTTGCACCAGGGGAGGTGGAGGTTAGATACTGGGGGGAATTTCTTCACAGAAAGGGTTATCCAGCCCTGGCAGAGGCTGCTCAGGGCAGCGATGGAGTCACCATGCCTGGAGGGTTTTAAAAGGCATGTAAATGTGGCACTTGGGACATGGGTTAGCAGTGGCTTTGGCTGTAATAGGGGAACGGTGCATCTCAATGATCTTTTCCAACCTAAAGGATTCCACAATACTAAGAAGTCTCTCCCAGCACCATTCAGCAGCCTCCAGGTTAGGGTGACCTTGACCCTCCTTCCCTGCTGCTGGCTCTTCCTTGTCAGTCAGAAAAGTATTTTGAGTCCATGCAGGGTCCTCCTTCACACTGACACCAAAGAAACTGAAGCACCAAACAGCCACTGATGTGTTTATTTCATTCCTTCCACAACTCCCTTCCCTAGACCACAGTGTTTATAACACCTAAATTCTATTAAAGTTGCCACTGAGAGGCATTCAGAGGCTTTTTTTTCCTGCCCTTGGGCCAGAGCCAGGGTCCTCGCTGTGGCTGGCAGGAGGCCGGGGCTTGGGATGAAGCAGCCCCATGCCGGGGAATACCATCATCTGCTGCTTTCCCAATCTGAGCTCCAGCTCCTTGGGGATGCTCATCTTGACTTCATTATGCGTCAATTAATTAACTCGCGCTGTTCGCTCTTTCCATTTCCCCCTCAAGAAGTCACTGAGGCTGAACAACCAACCGCAGCCCGTCAGCTCCCGTGGGAATCACCACCAGGAGACACTGCACCTCCTGCCATACCCTGCCACTCCTGTCTTCATGGAAGACAGCTGGACTCGTCAGAAAGGCTGCTGCAGATTTTCCATGGGGCTGGGATTTCAGCACAGGAGCTGCACAAGGGAGGTATCAGATGGGGATGTGTTGGGAACAGCAGGAAATGCCTCAGCCAGAGCTTCTCCATGGCTGAGATGTGATTCACAGCAGCAGCAGTATTTCCACCCCACAGCTTGTCATGCTCCCGGAGGGCAGTGGCTGCAGTTGCAGACTTTGACAACATCCACATTTCACTTTCCCGGCACGTCCTGGCCCGGGGTGGGCGAGGCGGGTACCAGTGGCTCCATTCGAATGCCCCACCATGAGGCAGAATTTGAAATCGCGGGTGTCCCTCTAGAATCCTGTATCCCAGTGCTGTAACAGACTTCCCTTGCCTTCCTGGAGAGCTGCTGCAGGTGCAGGAGCGCGTGGGTATTTGGGATCAGTGGCCTCAGGAGCTATTGATGCCTTAGTGGGATCACATGGAAGCTCTGCTGAGTGCTTACCAAGCTTTCCTTTTCCCATCCAAATTGCTGCCATCCCTGTTGAGCCACCATTTGCTCTTCACCCTCTTGCCCATCATTATGCGTTCCCATCCAACCCTCGGTTTGTGCTGTGGCCTCACCTCTGTGTCCGTTCTTAATTTTGTTTCCCTCACCATGTTGTGAGTTACCCAGATTGCACATGAGAAGTGACTTTAGGTGCCAAGTCCCCCTTAGCCTGAGCAGTCCTTCTATGGGCAAGGCAGAGGGAGAGCAGGATGCCTCCATACATCCCTTTGCCACAGATCCTTCCTGGGAGCCAGACCCCCACTGTACCTGAGCCCACGAACTCAGGGCTGGCTGCCACTACATCAAAGTCACTGTTCCTGTGCCCGCAGTGCCGCGCTGGCCCTCATCGCCTGGCTCCCTGTTGGCTCTTTCCTCTGCTCCAGCGCCTCGCTCACTCTGTGGCTTGTTGATGTTGAAAACTGGCCACATGAAAGCAGCCCCCTAATGCGAGTTAGCGGCCTGTGAGCTGTGTGGGAGGTAAGGACAGCCCGGCCCGGCTGGGATCAGTGGCCAAGTCACTAACGAGGTGATGAGGATTGCAGAGCTGGCGCAGTCGTGCTGCAAGGCGAGTGCGTCACGGCAGCTGCTGGGCACGCTCGTGCCATCGTTGGAGCAGCCATGTCCTTTCTGTGGCTGCTGGAGCACAGCTGGCAGTGGGAGTGAAGCTGTGAGAGCTCAGCGAAGCCCCCAGAGCAAGCAGTGCCCCAACACCTCATATGTGTTTGTGAGGATTCACGCCCAGCTCTTGCAGCAGGGAAACTGCCCTTGGCTGTTTTCCTCCCTCTTTTACCTGGGTGTACAATATGTGGAGAGCTGCTCTCTGCTGGAGCGTGGACAGGGGTGATGTCCCAGGGGAGGTGATGTCTGGAGCTCCTCCAGCAGTGTGGTGGTGCTTGGAGCAGGTAGAAGGATGCATCAGCCGGGGTCACCTCCGTCACACAAACCGCAGCCTCCCCTGACCTTCATACTTTCCCACTGCCTCACTGCTCCCATTGCATGGGCCCACTGCAGTGTCGTAACGAGCAGAAGAGGAAACAGATTTCCCAACCACCCGCCCCGCTGGCAGCCCGTGAGCCCTCCGTGCTGGCAATGGCAGCCGTCATGGCTGGGGCGGCTGGCTCACCCCTGCGCTGTGCTGTGTGTGCCGGGTATGACCCAGGGCCTGGCAGAGAGGGGCCGTGGATAATCCCTGGCTGTTGTTCAGGTGTTGAAGGCTGCTGCTTCCCTCGGGGTCAGCTTGCTGCTGCTTTTCTCCCCTGGACGGGAAAATCCCTGGGCATCACCTCACCTGGGGTCAGCAGGGCTGGGTGCCGGATAGCACTGCCATGTTTCCTACCAGGATACCTGTGCTGCTCCATGAAGGCAGCACTTTCCCAGCACACAGTGGGAGGGAAAGATAGGATCCCTTGCTGCAGAACAGGGAGAGCTAGCAGTGCTGGAGCAGCTCCTCCATGCTCTGCTAACCCCGCAGGGCTTACTGGCTCATAAGGAGACACCTGATTGTGACTGAAATTACTGTGCCAGCAGATGTGGAATGGGACGAAGGTTCTTGGAATGGTCTTCCCCCCTCGCTTTCATCATTGTCTTGAGAGAGTAGATAGTCATTCCATGAAAATTTGGCCTTCTCTTCATTTCCCCTAAATTCAATTCCAGGGAAAGATGACACTGAGGCAGGAGAAAGGGGGTTTTTCTCAGGGAAGAAATGCAAACCACATGCAGGCGGATGGACTCACGGCAGTGGCAGGAGGAGGGAGCAGGGCTGCAAGAGCTGGTGCTCAGCAGTGAGGCTGAGCTAAAGTCAGTTAGTGCTTCAGGACTCTGAACACACCCTGAGTGCTGTGCTTCAAGCAGGCGTGATCCTTGTCAGAGGGAGGCTGCCAGTAGGGTTTGAAAATAATTAGGAAGCCCAGAACCCCAGTGTTTCCCAGAAAAGCCTGTTAGTTCTGCGGTGGAAACCTTGCTCACAGGGAGCACATCACACAAACACAGTCATGACTCATGAAGTGGATGGAGCTAAACTCCTTTGTTTGGAGGTCAACATGCATGGATCCTAATGAACTTTACCATTGACAGGGCTTCTGTGCTCCCCTTGCCTGTCTTAATTCCAAGGATGCCCATCACACCTGAGAATAATGGGGGGCGGTTTCACAGGATGTGTTTCATCCAGAGACTCCAACACCTTCCAAGGGGGCAGCGGTGGTGGGGAAACTGAGGCACAGAAGGTTCAAACCCTGAGCCAGCAGCCCAGAGGGCAAGAGCAACTTTGGCCCCCAGCCCATGGCGCCCAGCCAGAGCCTACACCCCGCCAGCCCCATCCCTGCAGCTTGGGTGGACACTGCCACCCCCCCTGCTCTCGAGGGACCTCGGCTCTGAATCCAAATGGTCCAGCACAGCCTTGGAGGAACAAAACAAGACAATCAATCACCCTTGCTTCATCCCACTCCAGCCTGCATTGTGCGGAGCCTGAGGGACTCCACATCAAAGCGGGGAGCAGCTGGCTGCCGGGGTGTCCCAGCCCCAGACGGGCAGCGCCCTGCCCACAGGCTGCCTGTCTGCACTGGCCATGCAGGCTCAGCCTCTGCTCACTGCCCAAGGCCTGACGGCAAAGCAGGGATGCAGCCCTGCTCCCTGCTCCGGTAGGGAGGGAGATGCCCGAGGTCACAGGGGCTGCAGAGAGCACCAAAGGCAGGCCCACGAATGCAGGGACCCCACTCCAGCATCCCAGGGTGGGGAGGAGGAGGTGGCATCACACACGGACGACGATCCAGTCCCATTCCAAGCTTATTCTGGAGCTGTGGGGAGCCTGCAGAGCACAGCCTGCTCCTGCTGTGTAGCTCCTGCTATCCTCACAAGACCCTTTTCTTTGCAGTTCCTTCCATGTCTCACAGTGGTTGTTTCTCCCAGGCTGCAGCCCTGGCACTGGTGCAGAGCGTACATTAATTTTGGGATGTTTTTCGCAGCTCCCCAGCATTACTCCCCATCCTAGGCACACACGGTTGGGATGAGGCAGTGTTCTTGGAGGAGTATTGGCTTCCCGGATAGTGGTGAATATTCCCCGACAAAACCAGTCCAACGTGCTGCCCAGTGGGGCTGGAGATGGTGAGGAAGTACAAGGGATCCGGTTTTGGTGGGCTGGGCTGCACCATGGTGAACTAGCAGGATTTGCCATCTGGAATAGGGGGGTCTGGGCAAGGGAGGGCACCCAGATGACCCCTGGAGCAGTGCATCAGCAATTTGGGTGCAAATCCCCAAATATCCCCTATTTTCCCGCTGGCAAAAGGTCAGGGTGGCTCTGCCCCACGACCACAGCTGAGCAGGAAAGGACACAGCTCTGGCAGCCTGCGGGTCACACGTGCCTGTGGTGGGTAACAATTGACATTTTTTCCAGTTCGTTAATTAAAACACAGAACAAAAGTCACTAAAGTGTGAGGCTGGGTGTTTACAGGGAAAATTCCTCTCCAGGTGCCAGGTTTATTAATAGAAGGAGGGAAAAATCAAGGGGGAGAGGCAGGGCCACAGCTGGACAAGGAACATCTGGGGAAGGAGATGCTTTTGTGAGGGTAGATGGTGTTGGGTGCCTGTGGGATGGGGATGTGAGGATGGGAATACAGTAAGCCCCCATGTCCCACTGCCACCAAGACCCCAGGGTGCCAGGTGGCCCTTGGAAAGCCATGTCTAGGGCATCACTGTGAGGCAGGGGGTCCCCAGCTCACCCAGTGGGACCCTGGCAGGGCTGATCCACATCCTTTGAAGTTTTCCCCTCTAACTGATAGGAAATGGCCCCAAACTGGGCAGGACCCAGGCTGATGAAGTAGGACATGCTGTCAGCATTGCCACCGGAGCTGGAGCTGCTGGGACACAAGGAGTATGTGCTCAGCCAGGGTTCATGACCTGATGTTTGGGGCACCACCCTCCCCCCTGCCCCAACCCCCAGCTCCTTCAAGGGCTCAGGGACTCCCAGCAGTGCTGAGGGTGGCAGAGCTCTGCCCTCTGGCCCCCATGCCACCCACCTCCGCCGAGTGCCTGTACACAGGCTGGCATTTGCACTTCCATATGTGATGCATTAGGATCTGTTTAGAAGCCCTTTATTGTCATATTTTGTTCTTTATTTCCTACAAATTCAATTTGCTGAGGGACATGTGCAGATTGTGAAATTATTTTGAGAATAGTTCCTCTGGGTTTTTTAATTTCCTTTGTATTAAATTTTTACAGTATTTAAAAGGCTATGAAAAATTTTATATTAAAAAAGAAAAAAAAAGGAGGGCAAAATTCCAGGAGGGAAAGGAGAAGAACACGAGAAGAGAACGAGCCGGAGGCTGGCGCTGGGACCAGCCACTGCTGTCTCTGACATGGTAAGGTGCCAGGGATGGTCTGGCACAGATTGCCCCCTCCTGCTCCCACTCCGTCCTGGCTGGAAAACCAGGGCTAGGAAAGATGTGACCGCTGCCTCAAAGCTGGTGCCAGAGTGGGACCTGCTATTTCCAATGCCTGGGTGACTGTGGTTATTCCCACCACTCAGCCTTTCCCTTTGCTCCCCATGTGGGAGCAGCGCAGAGATCCCTCACACAAGGCCATGGGACTCCACTGCCCACCCTCCTCCCTTTCCAACTCCTCACAGTCATTCAGTGCAGACATGAAAGCCCATGGCCAGCCTCTGAAATTGCCCTCCCCTGCAAACAATTCCTGACATGAAAATCTTCCCTATTATTCCTGAGCTGTGACTGCAGAAAGCCAAGCTGCCCCCACAAAGGGCTCCACAGCTTGAAGGCATTAGGGACCCCTTTCGCTGCCGGGGCTCCCGCCCTCCGTCCCCTGCACTGGGTGTTTCCAGCTCCTTCAAATCACAGACACATTTTTCATCTCTTTTTCTACCACTGTCATCGTCATTGTTCCAGGGTGGTGCAAATTGAAAACTAGCCGTGCACTGACACTGCTGCTCCCTCTGCCCGCAGCCACCTTTGTCCCCAGGACCTGCAGGAGGTCTTATTCTGGGGATGGGGACCGGGATAGCACCAGCATCCTGCTGCCAGTCCCCCATGGGCTTTTGCACCCTGGTTCATGTTACCGCCTGGCACGGGACCCCTGGCATGCTACACTCTGCCTCTCTCTGACACGGCTTCCCCTCAGCAGCCTGCCCCAAGCACGCCTGGAGGAGGGTGCAGGGGCTGGCAGGAGGGTGCTAGGGCTGTGCTGGTGTCTGGCAAAGGTCTGGGTGAGACCCCCAAGGGTTTTGTGGGGGCTCTGGGGGAAGAATGACAGAGTGAATAAACTGGGAACTACACAGCCTTCCAGGGCTGGGGAGAGGCAGGGATGCAGGGATATGGAGATGCAGGGAGGTATGGAATGCAGGGATGTAGGAACGTGGGGATTCAGGGATGTAGAGATGCAGGCACGCAGAGATGGAGGGATTCAGAGATTCAGGGATGTGGGGATGCAGAGATGCAAGTCCTGACCTCATGGTCCTTCTGCCCACTACATCCCTGTGCCCGTGCAGAGCCTCTCCCCAGGGTGCCGAGACCTCCTCAGCTCAGCTCAGCTCTGCTCTGTTCCTCTGACCCCGCCAGGGAACTTGGCAAGCGACGGGAGAGGATTGCCGAGCAGAGCCCAGCACTTGATCTGTTCTAGGAAAAGAGAGGCCACACCAAGGACTTTCTGAAATTCCTTTCTGAGGCCTTGGCTGAGAGCTGCTGCCGCTCCGCTGAGGCATTCAGACCCTGGCAGCACTGGGGCTCAAGCTCCAGCCTGGCCATGCCATCCAGCCCCTTCCCAGCACCCAGGTTTAGGGAGCTGCAGCCTCGGCGAGGGCTCTGTGCCCCAGCCTGTGCCCCTCTGCAGGTGTCTCTGTGTGGAGCCTCCCTGCCAGCCAACTTCTGGCCCCTCGTTGCCACCAGAGTCACGAGGTGGTGGCTTCGCCAGGCCACCAGCATCGCTCTCCCTGCCTCACACTGGCAAATTCCTTTCACATGAACAGGAAATACGAGTTCTTCTCTTCTCTTCTCTTTGTTTTTTCAGGAAAAAATATGTAAAAAAAAATAATCTAATCAAACGTTGTTTGTTTGTGGTCTTGGTGATCTCCAGTTGTTTGGTTGAGGCTGGAACTCGACGTGATGCCATTGGGATGGCCATGAACTGGGATACCCCAAACCTGCTGCAAACGCAGGCGCTCCCAGCCCTGCCATTGTCGGTGGAGCTGGGGCTCATCACAGTGTGGGGACAGATGGATGTCCCCATGGCTCCACTGGAACTGGGAGCACTGGAACCAGAGGGGGTTTGGCTGATGGAGCTGTTGCTGGCTCCGCTCCTGTCAGGCTGGCCAGGAGAGGTTGGGAGCACAAGGATTGCTGTGTGGTCTTCCAGGGGGGCTCAAATTAGCAAACCAGCATTGTTAAACAGCTGAAAACATCAGCAGCCTTTAATTATCCCCTTTTCCTCTGGGAGGAGGCATTTTGCACCCAGGGAGGCCATGCCACACATCACTCTTCTGTCACAACGTGATGGGATTTTCTCCCACTGGCAATGATTGGAAGCAGCCAAGATCCTGTGGCACACCCCACTCCTGACCTGTTGTGGGCAAGCACTGCTGTGCCAGGACCCTGGAGACCCCCACCCATGGGAAGCACTGCTGCAGCCTTCGTGGGACCCCATTCCTGGGTATGGCCCAGCACAAGAACATTCCTCCTCCTGCAAAGAGTTGGTGCTGGTTTAGTTCCCAGCCCAAGGGGACTTTGAACAGCATCAGTTCCCTTGGGACCAGGATCCCCCTCTGCACACCAGAACACCCTCAGGCAAGGGCTGGGGGCTCAGCAGGAGGGACCCTCTGTCTGCAGGAAGGTGCTGGAACTTTACTACTGCAAGGGGTGGCCGGATTGGTGCTGTTGGGAACCTTCCAGACAGCCAAGAAAGAGCGGGAATGGATGGAGAGCGATGAGGGCACCAGGTCATTGTGTCCCACTCTGCTGTGGCTCCCCCTGAGCCAAGACAGAGCTCTCCCCTGTCATGGGGAGCTGTGAAATGCCATGGCAGCTGAGAGCACCCGGAGCACTTGTGGGGTGCGGAGGAGGCTGGGGATATTTGGAAATGTACTTTTTTTGCTTCACAGTGCGCCATGCATTTTTTACTCCATTTAATCTTTTTTGCTCAAATTTCCAAGTGAAGAATTCTTTCCATGAGCCAGAGACTGCTGCCATGGCTCTGCACCCGGCCATGGCACTGGGGACTGTCCAGGGACCGTGCCCCTGTGTCCCCTCCTCCAGCTGCAGCAGCACAGATGCTCAGGAGCAGGAGTGAGGCTTGGGGCACCCCAGTGGCACCCTCCCTGGCACTGCTTCAGCTTCGCTGTGCCACCCCGACCCCCTTTTCTTCCAACTCCTGCCACTCAGTTCTTTTTAGGGTGAAGAACCTCTTCTGTGTGCTTTGAGTGGGAACTGCCCACAACCCATTTTAAACAGCTCAGACTTTGTCTTTAGTCCAGCTCCTGAAAATTGAATTTGTTAGTGGCATAAACAGGATATAAAAGGCTGAAAAAACAAGAGAAAGGAGAGGGGAATGTTTTTCTCCGTGACTTTGCCTGTGACCTGTGAGGACCACATCCCTGGCACCCCAAACTCCTGATGGCAAACAGCCCCCAGGGACCAACATTGTCCAACATTCCGGGGCACTCCTGATCCTGGAGTTTTTCAATAAAAAGGTCACAATTTCTGCTCTATTCACTTTTTTTTTCTTTCTTTCTTTCTTTTCTCCTGGTGTTCTCCAAACTGACGGTGGTTTATGGTGCTCTTTGACGTCAGCCACAAATGGGGCTGCCAGGTGGTAATAATTTTCCTGAATGTCGGCTAAATACAATTATCACTCTATTTTCACTTCAGAAATATTAAAGTTTGTGTTCCTTCTGTTATTAATTCTGAAAAAAAGCCTTTACAAGTCACCGTGGCACACGGCCGCCAGCCCTGGGGCGCTGGCAGCCACAGCAGGACTGGTGACCGAGGTCCATGCTGGCCCTGCTGTGCCACATCCCCAGGCAGTGCCCAACAGACACAGGGATGGAGCCAGGAGCTGGGATGTCAGCAGGGTGAGGATGGAGCCCAGGACTGGGATGGTGAGGAGGGACCCGTATCCCTGTGGGAGATCCAAGGCCCTGATTCTCATGGACCGTGAACTTAAAGCGGGTGTTTCCCATGCCCGTGCCAGCACAGCAGGGTCCATAGAAGGACAAACTCCTAGACACGCCATTTCCTCCTGGCTTGGTGTCCAGAGCATGAGCACATCCCTGCAGCTTTGGCCAGGGCAGGCGGGAGCTGAGGAGCCTCTGGCTTTTGTCACGGAATGATCATATCCTGCTGCCAGGGTCCACAAGGGCTGGGATGCTGCGAAGCTCCAAGTTCGGCTGCAAGCAGTGGACCCAGGGCAGTACCCAGAGCTGACACACTGGGGTTGGATTTTTAGCAAAATGGCTTAAAAGTAGACTCTGAGACAGAGACACCATTGCAGCCTTCAGCAGCTGAGTCTCAGACGAGTGATTCCAACACAAACATCAGGCTCTCAGCCCTGGCACACACTGGGGTGCAGAAGCTGCCACACCCCCCAAGTTTTCCTTCCCTAAAGGCATCCAGAGGGGCACCCCACTCACTCCCAGCTGCACCTCAGCCTCTTACCACATCCCCTCACTAGCGGCATGTGCTCCAGGAGCTGTGGCTGCAGTGGGACATGGGCAGGGCTGGCCGTGGGCGCTGGAGCCACGAGCACAGCAGCTGCCTCCACAGCTCTCCCCAGGCCCTGCGGCTGCCGCGGGGAATTTCCCCATCCCCAACCAGGAGCCTGCCCAAAGCCTTTGTCTTCTGCTGAATTCCAGCCGGTGAGAGTCATCCACCAGTAAGAGGATTTACTCTCCTGGGGAATGATGTGCAAGAGGGAACCATGCAGTCACATTAGAATTATTTGAAAAAGGGTGAGACTTCTGAGTGCTGTCTCACGTGGAGCCAGGAACATCCATCTGACTGATGCTCCCATCTGTCTTTCTCAATAGTTTCCTTAAATAGCTGAAATATTAAAAAAAAAAGAAAAATCTATTGGAATTTGGCATAAATGGTTCTTAGGAGAACAGAAGAGGGCCAGCTACTAAAATACCGCTGTCTTGCTCCCTTCCAGTAACAAACACATGATTTTCATTGCAGGGAAGGCAGAGGCAGCCGATAGTCACATGTGCCACAGAGGATGCTCCATGGTCACAAATGCTTTGTCTTTGCTGGGAGAGCCCTGCCAGCTGTGCCCAGGCTGAGGGGTACAATGGACACAGCAGCACCCAACTCCCACTGGGGAATACCAGCTCCCTGACAGCAAAATAATCTGCAGTCCAGCTGCCACAAACCCAGGCTCTCTGCCCTGCACCACACACCCCACCTTCTGCCTTTCCTTGGAGAAACCTTCCCTGAGCCCCCACTGTGCACAGCTTGGGGAATGGCTGCAATGGCAGGAAGAGATTCCAGAGCAGTTTTCACACTGTGTCTCAGTTCCTCAAAGACCTCCCCTGCCTTTTGCTCTTAATTTCATCACCTGCCAGCTCTTCCCAGGAACCCTGCGGTGCCGCTGGTTGGGAATTGGTTTATGGCCTGGTTCAATGTGAGGAACTGCTCACCATTGTGTTTGCTCTTGCTTCATCCATCCAGCTCTACTCAAGGAGCAGTGACAAGTTTCAGTGGCTTATGTAGAATGGAGATTGATGTTGGCTGCAAGGATGTCTCTCAAGGTGAGCTGTTTTCTGCAGGGATGCTGGGGTTGGAAGGTTTTCCTGCCCCCGTGCCACCTGCTGCTGGAAACAAGTTGGATAAAGCCTTCAACAACCTCCAGCCTTCATGTCTGTCTCCTTCTTTCCCCTTCTCCACTGAATACCAAAGTCTCAGTGGATAGTTCATACAGTGAGTTAGTGCGTGCTCCCAAGTTTCTCTCCATTCCAACATCCTCATCTCCTGGCTACCTGAGAGCGCTGCCCAAATGCCACCTCTCCTTGAGGAATCCCAGCTCAGCCATAACCACCAGCCCTGTGACTGTAGAGGAGCCCAGAGCCGGGATGGTGTCCTTCCTTCCTTCCCAGTGTCCATCGGTGCTGGCCACCACCAAGCCCATCTCAGGCCAGCCACTGGGTGTTCTTCCCGCTCTGGCAGCTGTACGGAAATTGGAAGGCGATGCTGACATGTGTCAACAATAATCAGCGAACAAGCGCCAGCGGCGGCGGCTGTCCCCACCATCTCGAGGAGGCTGGCCACTCTTGGCTGAAATCACGGCACGTTGTGGCTGGAAGCGGGAGTATTGTTTCAATTATTTCTATTATATAAAGTCAGGCCATTTAATATATTCTGCCTCAAAGGGGCTCAACTAAAGAGATAAAATAAACACTGGAAATCTGCTCTGCTGACATGGACCAGGAATTCAGTTTCGACAGCAAACCTTCCCTCCCATCTCGCTGTTTGCCTTCCCTTTCCTCCCAGCTCCCTCTCCTCCTCTTGCTGCCCCTCAGCCTTCGGCACCACTTGACGCCAATTCCCTGTCTGGGTTTTGCTCCTGTTTTGGCAGCCAGAGCGCTCAAAGGCTGCGCAGCCGCACCGGCGGCCAGGACCGAAGCAAGCCAGAGGAACCGTGTTGGCAGGAGGAGAGCCTGAGCTCCAGAGCTTGGTCCAGGATGAAGGACTTTGATTTAAGGCAAACCTTAAACCTCTTGGGGTGCCACATCCCCCAAGAGCAGCCAGAATGGCAGGCAGCACAAACCCAGGAATGACTGGAGCATGGCATGAGGAGGAGAGGCTGCAGGCTGCCTTTGGCTGACATCAGCACTGAAGTCAGCCACCTTCACGCCTTCTTGTCTGAGAGAGCCAATGGCACTCCAGCACCAAGGCATCTCTCCGGCTGTGTGCAAGCATGGCAGGTGGTGAGATGGGCTGCCAGGAGGCTGGAGCTGCTCCCATCAGCACTGTCCAGGCAGAAACTGCTTCCCATTAGAGCTTCCTGTGGCATTGGCCCCTTCCCTTGCAGGGCTATGCTGGTGCAGGTATTCCCAACGAATTCCATGTGGGAAGGAGCACCGGCCACAGCAGGCTCTGGTACCAGCAGTAAATCTGCCACTTGGGCTTTCCCAGCAGGTTTCCCTGCTCTGAGTTTTGCCTCCCCAGAGCGGGGTCATGGGCATTGACATCACAGGGGACCCAGGTGATGGAGGGAACCATGTCACAGGATGCAGTGAGGGCTGCCGAGCGGTGTGAGGTGGAGTCGGCATTTCATAAGAGCAGGAAAAGGGCCTCTACTGAGCTGGCACGAGAGTGGCTGTGACTTTCCATTCCTGTGGGAAGTGGGCTGCCACCGTCCAAGCATCTGGGCTTATTATGATGGGAGAGGAATGCCAAGTATTTTTCTTCCTTATCCACTACCATCCACTCAAACCCTCCCCTGATCAAACCCACATTCATCGCCTGGGATGCACCAGGGCCCCTGCACCAGAAAATATCCCTCCCAGTCCTCACAGCTGATGGGAGATCATGGCACCTACTGAGAAAACCCTGCCCTCATCTGTGGGCTCCCTCCATCCTCCTGCCCCTTCCTGTTTCCTTCTGCTGCCAGCCAGCTGCAGATATTTCATTTTCACTTTACTGCCTTGACCAGGAACATCCTTGTGTCTGCATCCCTGCACCTGCATCCCAGTGCCTGCATCCCTGTGTCTGCATCTGTGTCAACATCCATGTACCTGCATTCCTGGGTCTGCATCCCTGTGCCTGCATCTCCATGCCAACACCCCTGTGCCTGCATTCCACTACCAACATCTGTGTGTCTGCATCCCTGTGCCATTACCCCTGTGCTGGCATCCCTGCTGACCTGTGGACCCGGTGGGACCACGCTGTCCCCTCCAGAGCCCTGAGCATCGCAAAAGCAGCCGCTGGGATGGTGCCACTGGCGTGTGCCCTGGGGCGCCGGCCGTGCCGGGAAGCAGGCAGTGCAGCCTTGGAAGGTCACCAAGATTTTTCCGAAGATGAAAGTGTGCTCAAGTGTCAAACAAACTTTCCGAATTATCTTTCTGGACACTTTCTCCCTTCTGCTTTGGAAGGCAGAGGAGGAACATTTCATTCCCTCTGCGCTGGCGTGGAGCAGGGCTGCGTGAGGAGCTGGGAGCTGCCAGCGGCACCCGCGGCTCAGCCTCGCTTCTTTCCAGCGTCACCTCTGAGTCACTGCGAGTGCTGCCCCAGCATCATCAGCTGAGCTCACCACCCCCTACACCCCCCAACTGCTTCCCAGCACAAAAGAGGGGTGCCAGGTACCCAATTAACTAGCAGATACCACCTCATCCCTTCTGAGTGCCATTTGGATTTGTCATAAATAGCCAAATTAAGGGAAATGAGAGGATTTCTTTGCTCCCTGAGGGACACCTGGCACCCACCAGTGGGGATGTGGGGACAGTGGCTCTATTGCCCTTGATAACCCCTCTGTGATCCTGCACAGCCAGCGGTGGGCTGAGCAACGGCCACGTGCTGCCCCGAGTACCCAGCGCTAACGAGATCCATCTAATTACTGCATCCTCCTTCAAGGGGTCACCCTGGCAGGGCTCCTGCTGACATCCGCTTGGCTGTGCTAGCAACCAGAGAGCATGACCAGGGATGAGGCGCTTCCCTGGCCCTTGTCCAGCATCTGACTTCCAGGTCTGGACAAGGAAATTCCCTGCTGGATCCCAGGAAACTGAGCTGGCACTCAGCAGGGCTTGTGGCAGCTCCTTGTCCTGCAGCACCCACATCCCCTCCAGGTCAGAGCCATCCACATCATTGCAGCTGCCTGTAGCTGGAATTTGGAGACACTCTTACATCTCCAATGCCATTCCCATATCCCTGTTTTCATACACTGGGATGGCAGTGCCATGCCCATGTCCATAGAGTCCTCCTCAGCCCATGCAGACCCCAGATGGTGACGCCATGCTGCAGGTTTGGTTGATTATGGAAATTTCAGCTGAGCCAGATGCTGCAAACCTGCAGTTTATGTGTAATTTTCCAATTTATTCCATAATTAGAAAAAAAAACTAAAGTGATTCCAACCATTATTACTCCTGGTTTTCTCCATTATTACTCCTAGTTTCCTATAGTGAGGCCAAAGGGGTCTGAAATGGCTCCTTTGTTGTCTGATCATTAACCCTTCAGGAATGAAATGCAGTGGTGCCCAATGAGAGAGGGGGAGAAAGACACGCTCAGGGGGCTGCGGGAGAGAGGAGGAACAGGAGGGAGAAATTTGAGGGGAAGAGAGAAGAGTAACCCTGATGTGCTGTGCCTGGGCATTGTTGGACACCCCAGGACACTGATGGACACATCCACTGTGGCCCCATGGTTGGCCCTCCCCAGTGCAATGAGTTTGCTGGTCCTCAGGGGTGCCCAATATTTGTCCCTCCCAGGTAACGCAGGGAAGAAGCCCTGCAGTCCACTGGTCTGTGGGATAGGGAGATGGGACGTGGGATGAGTATCTGCCCCAGGGGCCTCTCTGTGCCCTCTCTGAGGGGAGGAGAGTGGCACCGTGCTCTGGTTTGCACTTGGTGATGCCGAGGGTGAGTGCACTGTCATTAGGGCTGTCATTTGGCCTGTCACTGGTGGCCAGTGGCCCTGAAGCCCTGGCTGGGAGGTCATAAGGCTGTTCCTGGAACAGGGCTGGCAGCTGCAGGCACGATGGGGTGAGCATGTGGGGATCCCAGGATGGGGATCTACACCTGTAAGTCACTTTGAGTACCTGGAGAGTGAGGTGTGACAGATGAGCCCCTTTCTCTTCCTGCCCTGCACTTTCCTTGGGGTTGGTGCCTCCAGGGTGGGTTTTGGGGAGCACAGCGTGGGACAAGGGGTGTGGACAGCCGCATGGGAGCCAGGAACAGCTCAGTCCAGCTCGTCTTGGCTTGGCACAGCTTGGCACAGCTCAGCTCGGCTCAGCTCAGCTCCGCTCCCCCAGCTCAGAGGGAGGTGAGTTACGAGGCGCTCTCGGAAAATCAGAGTCAGCTGCAATCCTGGGGACAGCCGGGGCAGACCCACAGCCGTCGCCGGAGCTGCCGGAGACCCACCACGGCTCCCAAGGACCGGCCGGCTGCGGTGCTCAGCTCTGCCCGGGGGGCTCAGCCCTGCCCAGGGACTGCCGCGGGCACCCCCAGCCCTACCGGGGCCGGGAACGGGGGGCTGAGCCTGGGGGAGCTGAGCCTGGGGGGGCTGATCCGGAGGGGGGGCTGGCTCAGGCAGCGTCACCCGCCTGGCTCCACCCCCCCAAAATCGCAGGGGGTTCCGCTGTGACCCCGGCGCTGGGATGGCAGCGGGACAGTCGGACCGCGGCGGGACGGCGGGACGGTTCCCAGCCGAGGTGGTGGCTGGAGCGCTCCGGGGGGATCCAGCCAGGGCGTTTGCCAGTCGCTTTGTTGCTGCTGAGGGATTCTTTTTTTTTAGGATTATTATTATTTTGAAGGGGAGGGCGAGGAGGGGGGGCTGACACTGGCTATAAAGGCAGAGCTCTCTGGAGCTGCCGGCACTTCCCCGCCACCATGAGCGCTCCCCGGGCCTGACAGCCCCCGCCTGCCCCAGTGTCACCGGCTCATGCTGCCCTGAATCGTGGCTGCGTGCCCGGAGCCCGGGGTGGGATGCTGTGAGCCCGGAGCCGCTCGTCGCCCTCCCAACGCCCCTCACCGGCTCTGGCAGGAGCCGAGCCCGCCAGCCGCTTGGATGATTTGATTCCTTCCCTGCCCGAAATCACTCCTGCCCAGATGCAGTGGATAATATTCATGTTGTTGTTATTCATCAGCTCCGTGGAAATGCTCACGCAGAACCGATGGAAGAAGCAAGGTACAGTGTGCGTAGTGGGCTTGTCCCGCTCTGGTGCTGTGGGTGGCTTGGGAGCACCAGCCTGCCTGTCCTGCCTGCTTGGAGCAAGTGGGAGGTGTGGACTGGGAATGGAGGGTGCCAGGAACCAACATCCCCCAGCTCATCCCCTTGGGCCCCTCTGGGTGCATGGGACCATCTGTGTTCCCCTCTGGATGCGTGGCATGGATTTGCCTTGGCAGTGCAGGGAGATAAATGCAGAGCTATTGGGTCTGGCAAGGGACAGGGGATGCTGGCTGGCACAGGGACCCGTTCTGCAAACCTCAGCATAGCCAGACTCAGTGGGAATAGCACAAAATGAGCTGATTTTCCAATATTTCTCTCTTCTGCATAACACACTAAGTGTGCGGGGAGTAAAACCTCCTGGAAGGATGCTCAGAGCCAAGCTGCTGCTCAGTGCCCAGCCAAGGGCAGGGTGTGCTAGGACTGTGCCAAGGCACATGCACCCTCCGTTGGGCACTGGCTCATGTCCCTTCACCAGTGCCAGGCAGTGCCAGCTGGCTGCAGGGAGTGGGGCCAGGGCTGGTACTCAGCTCTGTGCCAGGAATGGCTTGGTTTTTGGGCCAGCATATGCCAGGGTAGGGACAGGACCTGGCAGGACCAAGGCTTGGGGCTGGAGCCCAGTCAGCTTTCCTTGAAGTTGTTCCACGTTAAAGGCACATAGAGGCAATAGGTGTGTGTGATGATGTGAGTGGCCAGGCTGGTGGCCAAAATAGCCCTGGATGGGAAACCTCCTGACACCAGGAGGGGCTCTGAGTGCCATGGGACCACTGCTCCAGCAGCTGGTGCTTCATACTGAGTAGCCCTATGCTCTGGGATGCTCAAGGGCCTCAGGTCCTTGCAGCACCTGGTGGTCTGGCTATGGCTTCACAACTCAAACACGTTATATCCCCTGGGATAAACAGCACAGAAGGGCCGGCACAGTCTCCCAGGGCTGGGAGCCATAAGGGGTGCTGCAGCACCCCAAAGCCACCCTGCTTCTGCCAGGAGCTCTGTTCTGGGCAGCCCAGTGCCCCCAAGACTCCCAGTGCCTGCAGACCTCAGGGTGGCAGGGCTGGATTCAGCATGGGTAGTCATGAGGATGTCGCACAGATGTCCAGCACAGCTCAGGTACCCGCTGTGCCCCCTGCCCAGTGCCCCCAGCTCAGCCCTTCACTCTTCGATTGCCACTGTGCAGGGGGAGAAGAACCCACCACTCTTCCCTAATCCCCATGGTTTTGGTGTGAGCCACATTCTGTTGAGTGGCACAGCTCTGCGGTGGCTCCTGGTGTTGCTCCTGCTGGCAGAGGTGTGTGCCATGCTGGCAGCCCTACAGGGTGGAGAAGCTTCTCCCAGCTCCATGCCACGGGGCTATTTCGAAAGCCAGTGAGAAGAAGGAGGCCCTGGAGCCCACCCAGGGCTCTGCACCTTCCCTACTCAGTCTGGGGTGGAAGGGGAGTAGCAAAAAAACCTAAAAAAACAAACATCAAAAAGAATTAGGGAAGGGAAAGATGCTCGTAAATCCCCAGGTCTCCAGGGAAGCCACTCCAGCTGCAGCCAGGAACACAAATGTTGTCAGCATTTGGTAAATATGTAACGGAGACCATAACAACTTAATGGATCCAAGGTGCTTCGTTAGGGCTCCCAACAGATGCAGCTCTAATGAAGGCTCCTGGCAGTGCTGCTGTCCCAGCCCATATGCCCCAGCAGGGGGACTGAGATGAGCCAGCCTGGTGACAACTACATGGCACCACAGAAGCAGGGACTGGCTTGTGCCAGAGTCCAGTGCACAGGACTGTGAGTCAACATCTGCCATCATCGTCTGCCAGCATCTCCTCAGCTTCTCCAGCACCAACCACTGCTTCCACCAGCCCCTCTGCAGCCATGGGACACCTCTGCTGCAGCTCCTGGGGTCAGAGGGGACCAGTGCCAGGCATTGCTCTCAGGGCTGAGCTCATTTCTGTGCCAGGCATCACTCAGCAGGTGGATGGGGCTTGGAGCAACCTGGTCTAGTGGAAAGTGTCCCTGTCCATGACAGAGGGTTGGAATGAGAGGAGCTTTAAGGTGCCTTCCAACCCAAACCATTCTGTGATTCTATGATTCCATAGAGCCAGGGCTTGAGCTGGCAGTGTCACCACTGCTCAACTTCGGCCTCATTGGAGCTATGCAAATGCTTCCCAACATACTGGGCACAGCAAAGACATTGGACACCTGTGCACAGGAGCTCAGTGGCCCCTTATGGTGATGCCCAGCGAGCCTGGGGGTGCAACAAGACATGGGGCACATGTAGTCCCCAGAGCTACCAAAGTGCCCCTAAGATCAGGGCTTAGCTTCCCAGCTCCCAAAGTGCCTCTGTGCCAGGAGCATCCCTCTGGGCTGCTTTTCTGTAGGTGCAGGGAAACGGCCTGGGGAGCAGGAGCAGTTGGTGGTGTCTCCATGGACTGGTGGGTGTTGGTACCCTGTCCTTGTCCCAGGGAGCAGAGCCCACCTCCAGGTCAGCCACCCTCGCACAGGTCAGGAACACAGGGAAGGCAGCCAGGGAGGCGGCAGAGGCTCTTGAGCAACCAGACAGATCCTTATCTCTGCTCCTCTTGAGTGGTTCCAAAATGCTCTTTGTCCCCTGACACTTAGCAGGCATCAGCTGATTAATCCAGATCAGACCATATTTCTACCCCCTGACCCAGTGGCTATTTCACTTCCCACGGCACGGGCAGGAGTGGCTGGGAATAGGGCTCAGGCTGGCACCCAAGGGCAGTGCTGGGTGTGGGGCAAACCCTGAGTCTGGACCTTGGGGTGATGGAGGCCAACAGTGTGTCCCCACGCTGCCAGCACAGACAGAAGTGGCAATTTAGGGAACGGAGGTGTTTGCAGGGGGACAGGACAGTGCTGTCCTGCCGGTGTGTCACAGAGGGGTTGCCACGGGGCTGGGACCCTCCCTAACACCTCTGCACCTGTACTGCAGCCAGGCCACAGCCCCTCTCCTCTATTTGTCCCTGCAGCAAGTGCCAGCCTGCTGGAAAACTGCACGGGCTGCATCCTGTGCTCTGAGGACAACGGCTGCATCACCTGCCACCACCGGCTTTTCCTGCTCATCTGGAGAGATGGCATCCGCCAGTTTGGGATGTGTGTCCACACTTGCCCACCCGGCTACTTCGGTGTGCGGGGTCTGGAGGTCAACAGATGCACAAGTACGTCCCACGCCAGCCGGCGTCCCCCTGCTCCCACCGGTGCCCCCTGCTCCCCTCGCCGCCCTGCAGGTCCCGGTGGTGTGGGAAGGGCGATGGCTTCATTTCCTGCAGCATCCCTGGCGGCACGGAGGCACGGATCCAGGGGGCAGCCGGGCTTGGGGGCTTCCTCTCCTTTTCCCTTGCTCAGAGCTGCACGCAGCCTGCAGCCCGCAGGTTTTGGGTCCCCGGTGGGTGCCGGGGCTACCACGTGTCCTGGGCTCTCCCGCTGACCGACCGTCCCTCCTGGCAGAGTGCAGGTCGGCCAGCTGCTTGAGCTGCTTCAGCAGAGACTTCTGCATGAAGTGCAAGGACAAGTTTTACTTGTACAAGGGCCAGTGTTTTCGGCAGTGTCCCCCTAGCACTGCGGCACAGCCCGGCACCCGCGAGTGCCAAGGTAAGCAGAACCCTCACCCCGCGACCGCCGGCCCTGGGGACGTGCCTGGTGCCGCAGGGTCACAATTCCTGTTCTTCCTCTTTCTCCCGGCAGAGACATGCGAGCCGGGGCCGTGGAGCGAGTGGAGCCCCTGCACCCACGAGAGCCGGACCTGCGGCTGCAAGTGGGGCGTGGAGACGCGGGTGCGGGAGGCGCCGGAGGCTGCCCGGGAGGAGGGGGCTGCCTGCCCCGCGCTGCAGGAGAGCAGGAGGTGCCGTATGAAGAAGCACTGTCCGGGAGGTGAGCACCGTGTCGGGGCTGGGGTCAGTCTCGTGCCCCTCCAAAGTGAGTCCCGAGATGAGCTGCGGGAGCAGGACGGTGGCAGCAGGGGTCTGGCACTGGCTGGCGAGGCATGCTGTCATCTCCCAAGCATTTTGAGGCTGGTTCTGGCGAAAGCCGCCGTCTCAGACACATGTGCTGAGCAGCCCTAAGGCTGGCTGCTCCCACCTGGCAGCCCCCGAGACTGCCTGGGACCGGCCGGTGTTCCCTTCCATGCTGTGCTGGGCTGAGCACTGGCATGAACCACCACGGTGGGATGAAGCTGCCGAGCTCCGGCTCATATCCCGCCATGGTGGGAAGGGAATAGCATGGGTGGTGCTTTCTGCACAGCAGCCAGGCATTGGTGCTGTGAGTTAGGAGAGTTGAGACCCACAGGGGAGGTTCCTGCAAAAATCTCCGAGCTCCCCATATATGTGGAGCTCTCTTGGGGCAGGAGGGCATGAGCCAGGGGTGTTTTGATGGCACAAGTTTTGGGAGACACCCCAGAGTTCCCCTCCATGGCTCACCCGGTCAGATTTCACTCGTTTTCCTGCACCTCCCCCTACCTCATCCCTGGGCTGGGGGCTCCCCAGCTCAGGGATCCCCCCACCTCTCACAGCACCCAGACCTGCTGCAGGGTCCAGCCAGGCAGTGCGTGCGCGGGCGCAGGGCTGGCGATGGGAACCAGGACATGGTTGATGTCATTTTTGGATGCAGATGGCTGGACTGGAGCTATCCTAATAAATCTCCACTTAATAACTGGCAGAAAGGGGGATGCATGAGATACCGATCTGTAGGGCCTGGCAGCAGATCTGAGCCACTGAGGGTTGCGGTTCAGAGCTGCGGGATTGCTCTGTGCTGTGGGACATGCTGGCCGGCACCGCCAGCGTGGCGAGAATGAGAGAGGACAGGACTGCGAGGGTGGAGAGAAAGAGGATGGAGAAGGGGGGCAATAGCAGAGGACGTGTGTTCTGGGCTGGGGCTGGGGAGCCAGGAGAGCAGCTTCATCCCAGTGCCATCAATCATAAATAATATTGTCCTGCTGACAGTGCAGAGGAGCTGATTCCCTTCCCCACCCAGGCCCAGACTCACATCTTTGGGGTGCCAGGTGGCATTGATTTTGAAGATGTTCCCCTCCCTGCTGGGCTGTGCCAGCTCTGGACCCACAGAGCTGGTGACAGTTTGATGCGACAAGTTTGGCGTGGGAGGACAGGCTGCTCTGGAGCACTGTGTCCTGCAGCACCATGCCCATGCCCAGCCCTGCCTGGCACACAGCAGGTCCCACTGGTGGGGACTGTGGTACCAGGGTTTTGGGGGCAGCCCATCATGTGAAGTGACTGGGAAGGTAGTGGCACCCCAGGAAAGTCTTGGCCTCCTGTTTCTGCCCAGGATCCCCCTCCTGCAAGCTGGGAGCCCCAAGGCTACGTGGATGGTCTCAGGGAATGGCAGGACTCTATTCTCGAGGCTGCTATCTGAGATCAGTTTCAGAGACAGGTCTGGCCTCTGTCAGAGGGAATCCCATCAGTGACCCCCAAACACCCTCTGTAGGAGAGGACAGCCCCTCTGTGTCTCCAGTTCCTGGGCAGGCTGTTCGGTGTCCCCACCACAGCGGAGTGTGTGTCTGCCCTCGCTCCCAGGCTCCTGCCTGCCCAGCCAAGTGCTGTCTTATGGGATCCAGATGCTGAAGGAGGATGGGAAGTTCACTTGATGCAGTTGAAACACCCCCAGCCCGGGCGAGCCAGGGCAGGCAGCTGGACCTGACCGTGTGATGAGATATTTGTGCCTCCACTTCTGAGCCATCCGGGTGGCTGGGAGAAGTCACCATGCTTGGCCGAGACACAAACCCCTCACACCAGTGTAAATCTGCCTTGGGTGTCTGTCCCTCTCTCTCCAGATGCTTGGCGTGCGTGCTGTGCCCTCTCCTTTGTGGGTGGCAACTGTCTGGGAGATCACAGCCGAAAAACAGCTGGGCAGGACAAGAGCTGGAGCCCTTGGAAGGGATCCAGGACAACAGTACTGTCACACAGAGCACCGGGGATGGTCGTGGTCTCTGTGCCCCTTGTGTAGGAGCTATGTGGGGAGAGCACTATGTCACTCAGATCAGGGTAGACACAGTGAGGGAAGGAGAGACAAAGCTGCCCAGTTTTTGGGGCAACGATTCCACTCCCCAGCATGGACCCCCCCTTCCCTTTGGAGCCCAGGGCTTATCTTGAATCTCTGTTTCTTTGGTGCCTCAGCACCAACACCTTGTCCAGCTGGAGGCTGTGTGGGGCAGCCCCTTGGGGTGAGCAGAGATTTGGATCCCAACAGCCTGACCTTGGAAGGCTGGCAGTGCGTTGTCCTTACTGGGATGCATCCAGTCTCCACTGCCACACTGGTTGTGCCACTGGGATGGGGAGCATCCACACATGGAGATCATCCCCAGGGAGAGCATTAGCACCTATGCATGGTGCACCCCGAGGGCACCCTGCTTCCCACCATGCCCAAATCCTCCCAAGGAGTCCACATCTGAGTTCCATGGAGCAGCATTTTCCCATCTTCCTCTTCAGAGGGAAGGGAGGCACGTTCCCACACTGCAGCAGAGCTGGGCATGTCTGTGCCATGGCTTTGGGGTGTTGGTGCAGCCACCGTCCCTCTCCAACATCCCCAGTCCTTGCTCAGAAAGAATTTGGGGTGTCTCTGGGCAGCCCCTGCTTTGGTTGAGCTACCCCAGCCCATTTCTGGGGATTTGGGATATCAGAATTTAGAGTCCAGCCATGGGAGCTGCAGGGTCAACACACCAGTGTCGCTGGTGGCTGTGCCACCAGTACACCGAGACCCCCCCATGGACCCATGTTGCTGTTTTGTGTCCCAGAGAGTACTCTGGGGTCCCCAGAATCAGAGACCAGGTCCAGCCCCAACCTCTGAGGGAGGATTTGGGATCAGCATCCCATGGATAGGGTTTGGGCTGGATCATGTTGCCTGGCCAGTGAGCGAGCCCTCCTTCCTCCTCTTTTTTTCTTTTCCAGAGAAAACTGAACCCAGAAATAAAGGCAAAAAGCGACAGAAGAAGCCAAAGACAGAGCGGCACACGGGTACCTAGCAGGCAGCAGAGGCAGCAGCATGGGAGCTGGAGCACCACGGCAGGAGCTCCCAACCAGCTCCTGCCATGGTGCCCCAGTCACATCACTCCTGTTTTTCCACAGCCAAAAAAAAAAAAAAAAAAAAATTGCACAATTTTCTCTGCCCCCCCTCCCCCATCTCTTTTGAGACGATTTATGGCCTGTAAAACATTTCCTTTACAAAAAATCTAATTTGCAGTGTCCAAAGCAAAGCCCTGGGGCTTGGGGAGGGGGTGGCTTCTTTATTCCTCTGGTTTTCCCTCTCCCCTAGCCTGCTCCATCCCTTCCCTTCCTCCAGATGGGTGGGATGGAGTTGGACCAAGTGCTGGACCCTGCTAATGAAGATGATGCCTGCCTGGATACTGTCCCCCAGGGCTGGGAGATGCTCTGTTCCCACAGGGTCCCAATTTTGCAGGAGTGCTAAGGACCCAGCACACCACTGAGCTGCTCCAGGTGCTGTGTAGGGTCTCCCATCCACAGTCACCAGCGTGGGGAATGGCAGGACTCCCAGGGTTGAGACCCCAGGGTTGGGACCCCACTAGGGACCATGTCATTGCTCACAGCAGCCCGATCTGGAGCTCAGCAACTCCACCAGCACAACCATGGGCCAAATCCTGCTGTCCCGGGGCTTGGAGGGCAGCTGGACCCCCAGACTGGAAACCCTTCTGGGGACTGTGCGAGCCCAGCAGTCATCCCCATGAGCCAAATCCTGCCATCCCCTGGCTGACAGAGCGGCTTCCCTCCCCAGCTGGATGGGGGCACAGGAATTTGGGGGGACTGCCGCTGTCTTTGGTCTAGGACAGGGACACACACAGGCAGAGAATTCTGCTGCCTCCTGTGCAGCGCCGCAGCCGCCTCCCAGCCATCACCAGGGGCATGAGTGGGATGTGCTGAGCCCCGCCGTGCAGTTCTGACCCTCCACGCCGGCTGCCACGTTATGTGTGTCCGGAGGCACGGAGGGCCGTGTCGGTGTATTTACCGTGTGTGTGCTCAAATCGCTGCCGCAGCCGCAGGCAGCTCTGCATCGGGGAGTTTGCCGGGGTCCGAGTCCCTCATCCCTGCCCTGAGCGTGGGCAGGGGGTGGCCGGCGCTGACCGCGGTGCGTCGGGGCTGCAGCGGCTGCACAGACCCTTCAGGACGGCAGCGCTGGGTGTCAGCAGCGAGCCAGCCCCGGAGCCGGCGCGAAGCTGCCGGAGCAGCTCCTCTGATCGCTGCACGGCAAATAAATGGATTAACCCTCCGGCATCCTTCCTGCTTCTCTGTTATCCTCATTTCCACGAGTCGATGCCGGAGGGGAACCGGGGTGCTGGCTGCGGCCACGGTGTTACCGCCGCATCCCCCAGCTTTGCAGCGTGGATCCCCAGGTGGGGGCACCCTGCCCTGGCCCCCAGCACCCTGCCCCAGCTCCGCATCACAGGGGAGTCTGGGGAACGATTTTATTTGAAGTTTTTATTTCAAGCACCATCAGAATCACTCAGTGTCTGAGCCAGCACTGGAGCAAACAGCAAGTGCAACACTGGGGCTGCCATTCCACAGGGATTGGGAAGCACCAAGGAGTTTTTCTTGCTGGCGGACAGAATCCCTGTTTCCTGAGATGTTCGGGTATCCCTTTGGCAGCCTGTTCCCACCACTGGGATTGTCCCCTCCTAGGGGAGACAGCCTAGATCTATCCCAGCACATGGGCTGGCAGGCATGGTGACCCCCAGTTCCGTTGGGACCCCCAGCCTGTGAGATGGGCACCCTGAACCCCACACACAGTCTGGCTGTGTCCTGCCAGGCTCTGTCTGGGACACAACCCCCATCCTGGTCCCCACGGGCTGATCCCGTGGCTGGAGCAGCCAAATACAGGCCTGGCTCTTGCTGGCATTATAAATAGCCGGGACATGGGGAGGGAGCTGTGCTCCCTGGGCTGGGGGGGGCCTGGGGCTGGCAAGTCCCAGTGGATGCTGACTGGGACTGTTTCACGGGGTGCAGGGCAGGAGGGAGGGAGGGCTTGGTGCTGCCACGATGCTGCCCACCCTGGGACGTGCAATGAGCTGTGCAGAGAACAGCTGGGGGAGGGACAGGGGCTGCGTGTGCGAATGTGAGTGTGTGTGTGTGTGTGTGTGAGCGAGACATTTATAGGTCACGTGTGAAACTTGATCTCCCCGGAGTGGACTCAGAGGAGAGAAAAAAGATAGAAGTATTGTTTTTAAACAGATTTTTTTCCTTTGTTTTTCTTTTTTTTCCTCCCCTCTCCCCCTGCGAGGGCTGGCGATAAAAGGCTGGGCCGGCCAGCGCCGACTCAGAGGGAGGAAATGCCGAAATCGCCGCGGTTTGACGCGGCAGCGAGCGCCCACTGACCCATCCCGGCACAGAACACACTGCTGGTGCTTTCCCTGCAGTGGCACCCCAGCAGCGTGGGGACCTCCGTGCCATGTGGGCGCTCAGCCTTGGCCTCGTGGCCCTGACATGTGCCACGACAGCTCTGTGTGCCACCAAAGCCCAGCGCCGAGCGCTGGACGGGGCCGGGCGCCGGCGCTACCACCGCGTGCAGCACGGCCACTGCAGCTACACCTTCGTGCTGCCCGAGGCTGACCCGCTGCCCTGCCCAGCCTCTCCAGGTCCTGCCCCCGCTCCAGCCAACGCGCTGCTGCAGCGGGACTCGCCAGCCGGCACCACACATGCCCAGCACAGGGCTGCCCAGCGCCTGCGGCACCTTGAGAGGATTCTGGAGAACAGCACCCAGTGGCTGCTGAAGGTAGGATGTGGGATGTGGGGACAGGCAGCGGGGTGGTGCAGACAGGGGTCTGAGTCCAGCACCCATGCGTGCAGCATCCCCATGCCACTTCTTGCTCCGACTCCTGCATGCCGATGGCACAGCTGGGGGTTTGGGGGTCTATGCCTACATGAGTGGCCAGGTCAGCTTTTCCCTGCAGGTGGACATCTGGCATCAGACACTGTCTCCATGGAGGGGATGGGGGCTGTAGATCACTCACCCAGATCTCTTCCCACTGAGGCTGTATTCCCTGTCCATCCCTGCCGCAGGGCTCCTCGTTGTCCTGGCTGAATTAGCCATACAAAGCATTCCTTGGAGCTCAGCATTCCCCATTCTGGGTCAGGATACTAGAAGGGGGTTTGGCTGCTGGCAGAGCAAGGGACCTCATGGCAGGGACCACCAAAATCTCCCCAGATTCATCATTTTCCCTCTTACGGGCTTTGCAGAAGCTTCCAGCACCTGGTGAGACTGTGTGGTACCTGTGGCTCCTGGGTGGCCATGTGACCCATGGGTGGGTGCAGAGGGGGGGCAGTGGGGTGCCACTCTAGAGGGACTGTGCGCCCAGAGGATTGTCCCCTCTCTCCCACTCCCACCTCTCCCCATCCCCGATGCCTGAGGCAGGAAGCAGCATTTCCTTCCTGAAGCCCCCATCAGCCGATCACGGCTGCCTGCGTCAGACCCAGGAATAGCTCATCCCATGGGACACCTCCCTGGCAGGCCCTAAACACTGTGCTGGAACACTGGGTGCCTGTGCTGATAAGAGGGGAAACTGGGCTTGTCCCCAGCTGTCACCTACCCAGCAGAGCCACATCCAATGTCCTGTGGTGTCCCACTGGGGTGCAATGGAACCTGTGAGCCTCTGCACACTCATTTCCTGGGTGATGTCCCAGCTGAGGTGTGTACCAAGCTCCCACAGTGTTCGGGGATGGGGCCAACACACTGAGTGGGGGTCCCAGGGACGGCTTGTGCCAGCCACACTGCTTGGGTAACCACCCTGGCCATGGCAGACAGGACGAGCAGCAGAGATGTGCAGGGTTGTTCCTTGTCCCCTCAGCCATCCTAGAGGACAAATTCCTCAAAAGTTGGGACAACGCTGAACCATGGCTCTTCTGGAAGCCAGCCCAGGGCTTTGCAGAGGGATCAGCAGGGACAGCGACAACCTGGTTGGTGGCACTGAATCTCCATCCCTGTGGGACCTGCTGGGTCTGCTGGGTGTAAACAGCCTTGGGGTCCTTGTGCCCTGGGGTTCATATGCTGTGGGGTATCTGCATCCTGGGGTCTCTGTCTTGCTGTCTTTGTGCCCTAGTGTTTTTGTGCCCTGTGTGCCCAGGCCTTCTCAGAGCTTCTCCCAGGATGAGGGCAGCATTTGGGCATGGCTGAGGAAGATGGGAGGCCAGGGGTCCCACCACAGGTGCACATGGACCTGTCCGGAGCAGGTGGCCCCAGGCAAAGTGGGACTGCACATCTGGGCAGCTGTGGCAGCAGTGCCCCCTCACCCCCGCCCCAGTGGGGCACTGGGTCCCATCCCATTCTATCCATCCATCCCATCATAAACATCCCACCCCATCCCATCCCAACACAAGCATCCATCTCATCCCACCCTATTCCAGCCCATCCCACCCCATCTTGCACCACAGCTCTCTCCTTTTAGAGGCAGCTTACAGCTATGTTTTTTTTCTGTTGTTCCTCGGCTTCCCAAATTTCAGTGGAGCTGCCCAAGGAGGCTTGTTTTGGTCAGACTCCAACCCTGAACAAACAAACCAGGGCTCAAAGGAGGCATCGGGTTCAGGGACAGATTGTAAACAACATCACAGCCCCTTCTGCTCTGCCCTGGCGTGGGGAATGCTACAGCATGCCGAGGAACTGGGAGGTCCCCTGGGCCCAACAGGACTTCCCAGGCCCCCTTGGCACCCCCAGCACCACCCTCACACAGGAATGCCATCCATGGCACCAGGAGGCTGGTGCACCCTCTCTCTATGCAGCCCCCCATGGCTGTAGGGGACAGGGACATGGCGAGGACCCAGCACACAAGGACATGTTGGCTGCTTCTGTTTCAGGAGGAATTAATTTTAGTTCAAACATAAACATTTGATGGTGCCGCCAGGTCTGGGGGGACTCAGAGGGGGATGGGATCTCTAGTGGGTCAGTGGCAGGTTGGCAGCTCTGGGGTGCCTGCTGCACTGGGGCTGGATGCTGGGGTGTGGGCAATAGGTGGGGAGCTATCCCTCCACTTCTGGCTTAGGGATACCCCAGCTGCTGCTTCTGGGATGCTTAGAAATGCCAGGGCAGGATAGGGACAAGGACAGGAGAGAGATGCAGCTGCAAGAAGGCAGCACAGGATCATCCAGCCATGGGCAACAGGATTTTGTCATAGGGACAGGGGGTGACTGGGGTCCTTCCTGGTCCAGGCCACTGTTTTGGGATGATGCACAGCACCACAGTCTCTTCCCCCACTGCTCTGCCCTTAGGGTGGAAGAATGAGTCTGGTGGGACCCTTTGAGCCCAGGGGACACCCATGAGGTGAAGGGAGGTTTGTCCTGGATTCCCTGTCCTCAATGAAGAGCCTGTTCTGCTTGTGTCCCCTGTGCCACCCGCGGCAGGGGACACTGTGCCCCACTCCAACTCTCGGGGAGCTGCTGGGGCCAGGATCCAGAACTCCCCCTCTAGGGCTCTAAGCCCTCCCCATGCCAGCCTGACCTTTTCCATGGGTATGTTCTGCCCTCAGCTCGCAGATATGTTTATTAAAAAAAAAAAATAAAAAGGGCAAAAAGCAAGATTGAGAGGGAGAAAAGGCCTCCCCAAGCCCTGTGAAGCAACAAGATTAACGACGTGGTTAAAGGGAAACTCTCCAGCAATCTCTCAGCTCAGGGAAATGTTTTCCAGACACGGCTCTCCGACCTTTCCCCGCCTGCTCCCTGACAGCACATTTCTGCGAGGGAAAATCCCCAGGGGAGCGGGTGCAGGCAATGTTAGCTGGGACACCCCGTCCTGGGACCCTCCTGCCCTGAGACCTTCCTGCCCCACACAAGTGCTCATGGTGGGGTGATGGTTTCACCCACTGCCTGGTGCTGGGGAGGAGGGAACGGGGCCCTGCCACTGTCAGCGAGATTTCGTCATGCCAAACAAGTGCAGAGCCCTGCGCCCTGGCCAGCTGCCGGCCCCGGTCCCGTTCCGAGCATCCCAGCACCTCTGCCTGCCCTCCATGGTGCTGAGCATCCCAGCACCGCTGCCTGCCCTCCATGGTGCTGAGCATCCCAGCACCGCTGCCTGCTTGCCACGCTGCCCGGACGGCAGCATCCCAACCCTGCCGATTCGGGTCCACAGCCCCACGAGATGCAGGGGAATACGGGGCTCTGCCTGCACTGCTGGGGAGCTCGGGCAGGGAGCAGGATCTGGCCAGTGCAGAGACAGTGGGATCTGTGGGGTCCAGGAAGCTGGGTAGCCCCGTCCCTCCTGCTCTCGGGGGCTGCTTTCCCAGCGTGGGCGGCAGCACAGCCCCTTCCGCTCCCTGCAGCCCCTGCCGAGGGACCGTGCCCCCATCGAGGCCATCGCCCTGGGGAGGGGCTGAATGGGAACCTCATGGCAGAGTGTCCAGAAATAGCAAAGCCTTTGGGAAAGACGGCTCCCCCGCGGGCTGGGAAAGCGGAAGCATCATTTCAGCTGTGTCTGACCTGTGTCCTCAGCCAGCTTCTTCCCAGCCTCTGGTGCTTCCCTGTGGTGGGGCAGCACCGAGCACTGGACACCCACCTTCCCCAGCCGATGGTGGCCTCCTGCTCTCCACTCCCCCAGCTCTGGGAAACGAGTGGCTGGGGGCTGGCAGTTGATGCTAGTGCCAATGCCAATGCTGATGCTAATCCCAGCCGATGCCCAGCTGCTTGGCACAGGTCACCCCAGCTGGGCATTAGCCCCAGCTCGCCAGCACACCTGGACATACACAAGCCTGTGCCAGGTCCCAGCTGGCACCACAGCCCAAGAATCCTGGCAGCCAGTGCCTGAGGGGGGCCCCCCCCCCAGCAACTCAGCTCTCTCTGTCCTCTGATAAGTTTTGAATGGGTCCTGCCATGCTGAAACACACAGGGCTGTGCCTGGAGGCTGTGCCCAGTGGTGCCAGGTTCAACCAGGACGCCGAGACAGGAGCCAGCAAGGTGCCCGAATGACCCAATGCATTCGCAATCTCTTCCACAGCTGGAGAGTTACATCCAGAGCAGCATGAAGCCAGAGACAGCGGAGCTGCGTCAGACAGCAGCACAGAACCAGACTGCCACCATGCTGGAGATCGGCAGCTCCCTCCTCAACCGGAGCGCCGAGCAGAGCCGCAAGCTCACCGATGTGGAGGCCCAGGTATGGCACATGAGTCCCCATGACCCCACCACCCGGAGACTGTGGTCGGTGGCATGGATTGTCTGCAGGGTGATTCCCTGAGGAGACACAGGGCAGAGGTACCAGAACTTTGTGGCAGGGGGCCACCAGCCTGGTGACACCAGGGACATGGTGTGGCCCTGGCTGCTGATGCCAACACTCCCCTCTGCTCCTGAGGCAGGTGCTGAATCAGACGTGGCGCATCGAGATGCAGCTACAGGAGAATTCCCTGTCCACCACCAAGCTGGAGAAGCAGCTGCTGCTGCAGACCAATGAGATCCACAAGCTGCAGAACAGGAACAAGTAGGGGCTGGGTTGGCTCAGGGATTCCCCCAGCCTTTGGACCCCACAAGGAGTCTGGTCTCTCGCACCTCACACTGCACTTGAGGGGGTTTTAACCCCTCCAGGTGCTGGCTGGGGTTCCTGGGGCTTGTACAGCCCCAGCATGGCCTCTTGGGCTTTGGGTTCCCTTGGCTGGGCATGTCCCAGAGGTGGGGGTGTGATTTGGTGGGTGCAGCAGGGAATGGGGACAGCACTGGGTCCCTGCAGACATGCCAGGACACTGCAGCTGGGGCTGGGTCCGCTCTGCCACTCCCGTCACTGCTGCATCCCCCTCCCAGCATCCTGGAAGTGCGGGTGCTGGAGATGGAGACCAAGCAGCAGGCGGAGCTGGCAGGGGCCCACTTGGAGAAGGAGAAGCTGCAGCGGCTGCTGAGCCGGCAGAGCGGCACCATCGAGGAGCTGGAAAAGACACTGCTGGCTGCCACTGCCAACACCAGCCTACTCCAGCGCCAGCAGCTCCAGCTCCTCCAGTCTGTGCAGAGCCTGGTCCGCCTTGTCTCCCAGGGCAGAGGTGAGCGGAGCATGGGGCAGGGTGTGGGCAGGCAGTGGAAGAACACCTTGCCCTCTCAGGAGGGTGACAGGCTACCCCTGTGCTCAGCTTAGCTTGAGTGATTTCACCCTAAGAATCATAGAATCACAGAATGGTTTGTGTTGGAAAGGACCTTAAAGCTCATCTTGTTCCAGCCCCCCTGCCAGGGGCAGGGACAGCTTCCACTAGAAAATGAGCCACTCATTGCATCTGAGGAGCAGCTTGGAGCCCCCAGGGGGAGTATTCACGTCCAGACGCTGTCCCCAGTAATGGAAAACCCCCAGGGTTAGGCTGGCAGCAGCCCCAGTGGCACAGCTGCCTCACCCAGCCCTTGGGAGATGGTGCAGAAGGAAGAAAAATAATCCGTGGGCACAAAGGCATCCAAAGGGAGAGGAAAGAGCAGCAAAACCAGGCAGGGCTGCGGGGCTGGCAGGGTTTCTGCCATCTCACTGTCCCCTCTGCCGCAGCCATGTCACCTGGGCAGGAGCAGCAATTCCAGAACTGTGCTGAGGTGCGCCGGGCAGGCATCCGCACCAGCGGCGTCCACACCCTGCACATCGCCAACCTCAGCGAGCCCAAAAAGGTGAGCATAGCCTGGAGAGGGCACCCCTGCAGCATCCTAGGGTGCTGCCCACTCCAGAGCCACCCAGTGCACACCAGTGCACATCTGCCCCAGACCAGAGTGGGTGTCCCTGTTGTATGGCACATCCCAGGGCAGTTTCCCACATCCCCTTCTGGCCTCTGGGGCTGTTCAGGGGTGAAGGCAGCAGCCACCAGCTAAAGGCAGTGCTGGCACAGCTTTCCAGATGGGGGGATAAAACTGATTTTAAAGGCAACCTGACCTATGAACACCATGCTCCAGCCCTTGCTCACAGCCGTGGAGGGAGGAGAGGCCCTGCCAGCCAGGCACTGGGCACAGCACACACTCAACAGCCCCTCAGCAAGCCCTAGAACCCATGGAGTGCCCACAACAAACTGCCCAGCCCACAGGGGATGTACCAGGCTGCCCACTCCAAGCCATCCCCAGCCCATCCCCCTTTCCCCTCTGCAGGCATACTGTGACATGGAGACGGACCAAGGGGGCTGGACTGTCATCCAGCTTCGTGCCAACGGCAGCCTCAGCTTCCAGAGGAACTGGAGGGAGTACAAGCAGGTCTGTGCCCACCTAGGGAGTGGGGCACTCTGGGGGCACCCTGGGCACCCTGCACTCACTCACCCTGCTGTTCCCCAGGGATTCGGGGATGCGGCAGGGGAGTACTGGCTGGGTAATGAGGCCGTGCATCTGCTGACGAGCCAGGTGCCCTACGCCCTGCGAGTCGAGCTGCAGGACTGGGAGGGCGGACAGGTGTATGCCCACTATGGGAAATTCCAGCTGGGGAGTGAGCGGCAGCTTTACAGGTAGGAGAGAGGCACTGGGGGGGCAGGGGGGTGGTCACTCAACACTCCCCATCTCCAGCTGTCCCCAAGCCTTGCAGGCAGCAGTGGCCAGGGGCAAGGGCTGGATGTGGTGTCCCAGGGATCACACAGGGCTTCACTGGGATGTCCTGATGGGGTTATGATGCCAGGTGCTAGGCACATCACTATGCCACCTGCTCTTTCTTCTCTCACTGGACTCCTCAGAATTAGATTTTTAATGGATAAAATTGCATCAAGGCAGCAGGATTTGCCATTCCAGGCAGCAGCTGGGGCACTTGCACTGCAGCTCGCTGCTTGGGCAAGTGGAGTGTCACAGCCATGGCCACCAGGCACTCCTGGGGGTGCCAGGCATCCCCAGGTTGCCTGTGTCCAGGGAGGGATGCTGTGCTCCTGGTGTCTAACTTGCCATGACTGTGTGCTCCTGGCCGTGGGCAGGAGGGTGGCCAGCAGCTGGGGGCTTCTGTGCTGGGCTGGAAGTAGGACCAAAACCTGGAGATCCCTTGCACTACCCATCCCATGCATGCACTGAGCTGATCCCTAGCAAAGAGGACTGGAGGAAACTTAGGGGGGGTCCTCTCTGCCCCAGCATAGCAAAACCTCCACCCCCGGGGACCCCAACAAGCTGGCTCTGCAGGATCTCTGCCTGCATCCCTCCATGCTGTGCTCAGCTCATGGCACCCCATGGCCATCCTGAGCAGGCCTGGGGGGTCTCTGTGACCCCCCCGCAGCCGGCAGTGACGGTGGCTGTGCTGCTGCTGGGCACAGGCTGTCACTGCAGGACTACAGCGGCACAGCCGGGCAGCAGAGTGGCCTGGCACTGCAGGGCACCCAGTTCAGCACCCGAGACGCCGACAACGACAACTGCCTCTGCAAGTGTGCCCAGATGCTCTCGGGAGGTGAGTGAAGCAGACAGACCTCCATGCAACACCCGTGGGTGCCCACTCATGATGCCACCTTCCCGCTCTGCTCCCTCCCCGCAGGATGGTGGTTTGATGCCTGTGGCCTCTCCAACCTGAATGGCATCTACTACCCAGCCCGGAACAACATCCGCAAGCTCAATGGCATCCGCTGGCATCACTTCCAAGGGCCCAGCTACTCCCTGAAGGGCACTCGCATGATGATCCGACCCACCAACTTCTAATGTGCCACCAGTCCGGGCAGCACTGCGACCAGTGCCAGCACAGAGGGAGAAGTCTGGGACAAGGGATAGTTGAGGGAGACTGAGACCCCGCCTGGCTGCTGCAGGAAACCTTTTCCACCAGCTACATTTTTTGCTCGTTTATCCCATTTTCCAGGTGCCTGCAGTGTCGCCGTGGCCATGCTGGAGGGACTGCAGGCAGGGGTGAGGGCTGCTGATGCTGCAGGAGCTGGCATGGGGGCTCTGCCCTGAGACAAAGCCGGCCCTGGTGAAGTGGGCTCCAGCACATGGAGACCCCCTGATCCCACCCCAGCTTCTCTCCCCAGGTTTCTGCTGAGACTCAGGAGTTTGCCCTGGGGACAAGGGTCCAAGACCCCCACCCCCTGATGGGAGTCTCAGAGCCTCCAGGACCACTGTGCATTCAGAAGGCTCCAAGGCATGGTGGGGGCTTTGCCTTTTCACTGGTTTTAGTCATTTTAAAGCCCCCATCATCCCACTTTCCTGCAGGATTAGAGGAGCTGGGTGGGACAGAGATCCTCATGAGTATGGGGTCTGGTGACATCCCTCCATCCCCTTTCTGCCTAGGCACAGCCATGCAGGGGGACACAGGCTGTCCCCTTCCAAATGTGACCCAAGCCACTGTCCCCCTGCATGGCAGGACAGGCAATGCTCCTCACAGGATGGGGCCGGCCATGAGAGAGGACAAGAAGAGCAAGGGGTGTCTGGAGACCCTCAGGGGGCCCAGTCCTGGTGTGGTTGGTGGCCCAGTGCTGGAAGGCACTCAGTGGGAGCAGGCAGTCTGCTGGCAGAGCCCCAGGATGGGCAGGATGGGGTTGGGGTTCGTGGGTGGGGAGGGAGCTGCAGTTTAAGATGGGGCTGGGTGTGGGAAGTGGTGGGTGCTGGCACTGGCACTAGCTGTGCACGCAGCAGCGGGGGGGCTCCTGCTGCATGCCCTCATCACTGTCCCGAGGCACCCGCTAATTAGCACTGATTAAAGCACGTGACGTCGTTGGCGCTTCCAGAAGATGCTCATCAGCAGGGAATAATTAAAAAATGGAAAACAAAGGGGGCGGTGCTGCTGGTTTTCCTTCTGTCCTGGCTGCCTGCCTGCACCTCCTGCCTGCACATGGGGCACCCATGGGAGATCTCAGCACGGAGGGCTGAGGGTGATGGGCATCTCCCCTCCTCCCTGTAAATAACCGACGGGCTCAGCTGCACTCCCCATGAAACCGGAGCCACCGGCAGGCAGCTGCCAGGGAAAGCGATAGGGAGCACGGGGCTGTCCTGCTGTTCCCATCAGGGACACGCGACAGGGGGGCATTCTGGGGGAGCACATGAGCCTGGACACGTCTGTGCCGGGGTTTCATGCCAGCAGTCCTATGGGTGCCAGGTCAGATGGAGACTCTTGCCTCAGGAACATGGCTGCTGTCCGTGCATCCGCATGCACATGGAAATTATGCACACAAACACATGTGCACATAGACATGCACACACAATGATGTGCACACAGCCTTAGTCATGCATGAACAGGATCATGCTTGCGCACATCAACACACAGGGCTTTGGATGGCCACGTCAGGTCCCGGCCACGCATAGCATGGGACACCAGAGCTAGACCAAGGGCAGGCAGCACCTGGGGGACATGTGGGTGTTCAGCCCATACCTTGTGTGGGGCTGATGAGGGCCCCCCTCCTTCTCCTTAGCCATAGGAGCAAATTTAGACCGAGCCCTGGGACACGCCAGGCTGAGGAATCCAGCAGCACAGCCGGTCCCAGCCACCAGCAGGGATCCGGTTCCCTCAAAGATTTCCCCAAGGGCAAAGTCTGTCCCTGAGCGGGTGCCTGGAGTCCACGTCCCCCTCTGGTTTCCAGAGTGTTTTCCCCTGGGAAACACCTGGTGCCCCTGTCTCACTCTGGTTTCCAGGGTGTTTTCCCCTGGGAGACACCTGGTGCCCCATGTGCTGTCATTAAGGAACCCTTGGGTATGTGTGTCCTGCCCAGAGCACTTTGTCAGCCTGACTCACAGCCAGATGCCATCCCTGTGTCCTGTCACCATGTCCTGCCACAACATCCTGCCCTCCACAACCCCAGCAACCAGACCTGCTGATACCCCAGGCAGCAGATCTGGGTGGACATGCACAGTGGAGGAATCAGGCTGGGGTGAGAAATGCTTCTTTGTAGTGGCTTTTTCGGGGACTCCAAGTGCTGAGTGGAAGCCCCAGTCAAGGCGGCCCCTGGTGCTGCCCCAGCTAGCAGCTGCCAAGGGGGCTGGCACCAGAGGGAGGCAGCAGCAGGACCAGGGTCCAGGTTAGGTCCCCTGGGTGCAGGTGCTGGTGGCTTTGATGACACCTTCTTCAGCAGCCACCTGCCTGTGTGGGACACATCAGCATGGCAAGGAGCAGGGGAACCTCACAGCACAGGTGGCAGCTGCTGTGCCTGGGGGCTCCAGTACCATGCGAGACTGCCCTGGGAGAACACAGAGGCGCTTTTCATCTTCAAAGCACTCCCTGCACCACCTTTTATCCCAGCCCGACTGGGAGGTCTCCACTATCACCACCTCCACCTCCCAGTCCCAGGGGAGCCAGGACCCAGCCAAGGTTTGCTGAAGAGAGGGAAGGAGGCAGGGGAGGGCTACATGGCACAGAGGGGAATCCCGCTTACTGGGGCTCTGCCGGGACCTGTCAGACCCAACCACCGCCCTGCTGTGCCCGCCGGGCCCCGCGCTGGCACGCCACAGCACAGCAGTCATCGCTCTTGCCAGCACCCACCCGCTCAGCACCCCCAGTCCTGCAGATCCACAGGCACTCCAAGGGTCCCTGCCCCATCCCAACCTCCCCCAACCCAAGAGACAATGCACAGCCTCCAAAACACAGACATTTAATAAACCTGGCTGCATTTTCATTATTATTATTATTTACAGATCAAATATCAGAAAAAACAGTAGAAAAGAGGAACTGTTGTCTTCATAAATACCAGGCCCAGCATGGTGGAAGCTGCATGCCCACTGGCAGCTGAGAGGAGGACACAGGCACCTCCAGACACATGCACACACGCAGAGCCCTGGGCAGCTCAAAACAGGGGGTCAGGTTTGTCCCCCAACCCCTAAAGCACTCAGCTTCTCCCATACCTTCAGCAATAAGATGGGGCCACCAGAATACAGCCCCCACCCCAGGCAGTGAGACCCCCTCGGTGGAGGCTGCAGAAGGGCAGCTCCTTCCCCAGGGCTGTGCCCCTGCTCCGTGCAGGGGGGAACCAGCCCCTTGCACCCCACCCATGGGTGCTGGTGAGGAGCACGGCAGGCAGGAGCTGCCAGCAGTGCAGGCAGGACATCCACACATGGGATTCCGTGGGTGTTGGGGACCAGCCACACACCCAGGGACACACATGTCCTCTGCCCTTCCAGTCTCACAGAGATCTGGCTCTCCAGTGCTGGCACAGGGGCCTGAGGATGGATGGCCAGCCACCACATCGGGCCAATGACGCTGTGGCACAGGGAGGAGCTGAGTTCAAGGGTCCTGTCACAGCCAAGAGGTCCCTGCTCCTCCTAGGGCACAGCCTGCGCTCTGTCCCCATCCATCATTGCCCCCTTGCGAGCAACCCATCTCCGTTGCCCACCGTGGCACTGCTACACGTCAGAGACCTGCTGGGGCTCCCTGGCCTGGCGCAGCCCGTAGAGCCACTTGATGACACGGGCGTTGCGCTCGATGACGGAGATGCCGTAGGGCACACGCTCGGCCGGGCGCCCCTCCGGGGTGGCAGCGCTGGGCGGCGAGCGCCCGCCCTCCGAGCTGGCCGTGCTCACGCTGTGGAACTTGAGAGACACGATGTCGGAGCTGGCGCGGGCGAAGCGTTCGGCGCCCATGTCCTGCAACTCCTCGGGGTCAAGGCCGCAGTAGTTGAAGAAGCGCTCCAGGTCGGCGGTGGCCCGAGAGAGCCGGTCGCTCAGGTCCGACTTGGAGCGGTGCAGCAGCGGCTGCCGGCGGGCGCTCTCGGGGCGGGCGGGTGAGCTCCGGGACGGGGTGACAGGCACCCCACCCGGGACGGGGGACGCGGGCACTGATGTCACTGGGCTCCGCGGAGCTCCACAGGGACGGACGTCCACCCTCCGCACGGCCACGCTGCCGGGGGACTTGGCGGTGGCGGGGCTCTCCGGCGGCTTGCCAGCCCCCTCCGCAGCCGGCGCCTCCGCCCGCCACCTGCACTCCCTGCCCAGAGGGCTCTCCGCCTTAGGGAAGGGGCTGTCACAGAGGTTGATGAGGTTGTTGAGGATCTCCAGGTCAAGGGAGGTCTTCGGGCTGGCAGCCTCGGCGCGGCGCGGCCCCGGGGGTGCCCTGCGGCTGGGGGTGAGAGCAGCCCGGCGCACCCCCGGGGTGAAGAGGGGCTGCTTGAGCAGCAGCGGCTTCACCGGCTCCTGCTTCGTGCTGGCGACCCGCTGACTCTTCACATACTTGGCCTTGTCAGCCTCCAGCCTCTCCACTGCGCTGGGTTTCCCGGCCCCGGGCTCGGCGTGCCGGCGGAAATACGCGGGGCCCTTGCGGAGGATGCGGACGGGCATGACCGAGGTGAAAGGCGCTGTCACCGTCACCCCCTTCATGGTGTCGCCGGCTTGCAGCGCCTCGACGGGCATCCTCCGTGCCGGCACCGGGGGTGGGCGGCCGCCACGGGCAGCGAGGGGCTCACGTGCCGTGGGCTGCGAAGAAGGACCGGAGTGAGACCGGCGGCGACGGCGATGCTGCCCCTGCCCGCGCCCCAGCCCCGCAGCAGACAAAGCCCTCCCGGGCCGTGCTGTGCAGCACTGTCTGCGCCGCCGGCCCCGGGCTGCCTATTTGAAGGCGGACACCACGCCTCCACCGCCGCCGAGCCTCCCCGGCACGGCCCCCGGCCAATCCGCGCCGCACGCCTGCTTCAAACCGCACCGGGGCCAATGGGGCCAATGGGGCCGCCCCGGCCAGGGGCACCCTGGGGAGCGAGTGAGGCGGGAGAGCCCAGCACCCCGCACCGGTGCTCTTCCCGCATCGCATATGCCCAGGGGGGGCATCGTCTGCATCGAGAGGTGCATTGCATGTGCCTAGGGGGTGCATCGCGCACATCCCGGGGTGCATTTCCTGCACCCAGGAATGCATCATCCACTCCCAAAGGAGCACTGGTTTTTCCAAGGGGTGCATCCCCCACTCCTAGAGGAGCAGTGATTGCTTACAGGGGTGCAATCACCCACATCTTTGCATCCCCCCCATGCCCCGGGGTGCATTGTCTGCTCCCAGGAGTGCATCCCCCATGCCCAGGGTTCCATCACACACCACTCTGCCAGGCTGGGGGATTCAGTGCTCCACTCCGTCTGCTGCTCCCTCACCTCTCAGCGCTCTGGAAGCTCTGGAGCTGCTCTAGCAAGCTCCCAGGCTCACTGCTCCCATCCTGGAGTTCCCTGGAAAGCACGGGTGGGGGTTTCCACCAGTGCTTCCCCGGCCACAGTGTGCTGGGAGCAGCGTGGGGCCCATGCATCCCGTGTCCTTGGGCCCCTGCCAACCCCAACAAGCTCAGCCTCTGCCACAACGGCCATGCAGAGGCACCAGCCCGCCCACAGCAGGAAGGAGGGCGCACACCCAAACCAGCCCTGTGCCCCTCTGCAGCCCCTTGCCCAGGGGTGGGCACACCCGGAGGGGTCCCAATACCCAGAGGAGCTCAGGCAGGGCATACAGGGGGACACACGGGTCGGACCCCTCCCCCAACCCCCTTCCCGAGCTGCTCTGAGATCCCCCCTGGGGGTCCCGATCTGGGGCACTGGTGAGCCCCGAGGAGGTGGCAGCAAGCCCCAGCACTCACCGGGTGCAGTGGTGGACACAGTGGGGGCCAGTGTGCTGTGGTTCCGCTCACTCCCACGGCAGCCCCGAGCAGGCAGCTCTCCTCCCTGCACAAACTTCCTGGGTGCAGCCCAGAGCCCGTCCCAGCACTGGCCGCAGGCGGCAGGAGCCAACCCCGGCACCCACAGCCCCGCTGAGCCACGGCTGAGCCGCAGCTGAGCTGTGTCCGCACGCCCTGCCAGCCCACGGGGGCCAGTGTGTCAACCCCAGCCCCCCGCCAAATCCGCACCCCAGCAGGGTCCCCGCACAGTACACGGTGCATCCGCCTGACATGCTGTGACAAGCGAGTGACCTGGGGGAGGATGGCTGTCTCTGCCCCTGTCCTCATGCCCTGCCTGAGGGGATACACTGCCTCCTGACCTGGAAAGTGTCTGCAGGGGGGCGATCAGGCGTGGTGACAGCTGGGGACAGTCCCAGCACCAGCGCAGACCCTCCTGCCTCCACCCCGGAACAGCTTTCTGCACCCCTCTGCCCCACCCCTCGGGTCCAGCACTGCCCAGACCCCTGCCTATGGCCGGCCCTGCTGCCCTCGTACCTGTGCCCAGCACAGGGAGGGCTCCCTGACTTAGCACAGGGGTGCAAACATGTCCCCCAAGCAACGCAAAGGAGGAAAATGTCCCCACATTGAGCACTGGAGCTCGGCTCAGTGCCAGACACTCATTCCCATGACCAGGCATGGAAGGGGTGGCTGTTGGGGCTCAGGGAGGAGGACACAGGGTTCCCCAGCACAGCCACCTGTGGCCGGCGTGGAGCCCCCTCCCCAGCACAGACAGCCCGGCCGGGGCTGGGCACAACCTGCTGCTCCACATTCCTATGGCGCTGAGCGGCTGTGCTGGCACGACCACGATGAGCTGGGCTGCACCGCGCCAAGGTCAGCCAAGTGAAGCCATCCTCCAACAGACCCAAAAACATGGCAACATTATCCTATGCCCCAAGCCCAGACAGAGTGTGAGGATCTGAGCACTGGGCGATGCCCAGCATGGCCCCAGCTCCTCTCCCTCCTGGGGCGGACAGCCCAGCCAGGCTTACTTGGCACACCAGCTCACCTCCTGCCTGAAGGAGCTGCTCCAGAGGTGTGCGGTTGTGAACCCCCCTCACCAGCTCACCCAGCTCTGCTCTGCTGGCACAGGACTGGCACGAGACCGGCACCACCTCCGCCACCTACCTGGATCAGCCCTGTGGCGTGGGAGCCTCCTCGGCACAGATCAGCTGCCACACTTCTTCTCCCTGTGCTTTTTCCAAGGGTGTCCCGATGGCGTCCCAATGTCCCCACACCTCCTGCTCCACAGCCACGTCCTTCCCGTGTCCCCGTGGGACGGCGACTGGCGGGCACTGGAGCAGCTCTGCGTGCGGCGGCTGCCGCTGAGTCAGCGCCAGGCGAGCTCGCCCTCCGAGGCAGCTCAGCGCTCACATGGGATCAAAACCACGGGGCATTCCTCCATGCCAGGCTGCGTCACACAGCATGACGGTGCCTGGTTACGTTCCAAGTGCCGGTTCAGCCCGAGGTGCCGGCTGGGCAGGCCTGGATGCATACGTGGCCTGAGGTGTTCACATGGACAAAGCCAAAACCCTTTTGAATGTTACTGCCCACTGGGGGCAGAGGATTCTGGTGCTGTGTCAGGGCTTCAGGGAAACAGGGAAATTCCCAGCCCTCCTGTGGGTACCTCAGTCTCCGCATGTCACAGGCAAGGCCTGCTCTGGTGTTGAACACTCACCTTGTTTCCTCGTGCACCTGGCAGCAAAAACTCCAAAATGTAGGAAAATAATTTGGATAGCAGGAAGGGAGGTGACACACTCGAGCAGGGTCACCAAAGCCACAGACACCTGAACCCACTGGCCTTACCCCAGCCCCAGGGTGGCTCCTGCCCCATGGTATGGGCATCTCTGGTCAGCTCTGCATGGAGGCAATGAGCATTTGGCCCATGACATGGAGCTCAGTTACAACCCTGCATTGTTCAAACTGCTCTTGACGCAACACAAGGAGCTGATGGAGGGAGAAGAGCCAAGGGAAGCACACAACAAACAGCTGTCTGGGAGCCAGAGGGCTGCCCTGAGCTCAGATCTGCACAACGGGCTCGGCTGGAAAATCCCTGCCCTGTCGGTAGGCGAGGGCAGAGCCCTCAGGCTGCATCCCCCCACGGCTGCCGAGGCTGCACGGGTGCAGGCAGGAGCTGCAGGAGCTGCCCCGGCACGTCTGGCCCGTTGGAGCAGGGCGTTGGAGCCAGGCAGCGCCCCGAGCCTCGCCCTCCCCAGGAGCATCCCGGGACATGCTCCTGGAGGTCAGCTCCCCCAGCACCTAGTGCAACACGTCCACCACTGCTCCAGGGACGTGGGGACAGTGTTTGGGAACAGCGGGACAGTTGGGTGCTGGCACTGCCTTCGCTCTCACCTCCCACAGACACTCCCTTGTGCTGCTTCCAGGACCTCCTGAACAGTAAGTGCAGCTGCAAATGAGCAAAAAAACATACTCAGAGGCCAATTCCCCCCTGGAAGTATTGGGTGGAGGCAGCTGTGGCTGTGTGGTGGCAGCTGTGGGTGTGTGGTAGCACCTGCCAAGCCATGGGGCTGGGGCTCAGTGCAGCGTGGGCAACTCCACACAGAGGCAGCCCCAGAGCTGGGAGCCCGCAACCCCTTCATCTTGGTGGGTCCTAATTCCTAGTGTTTTGTTCCAGCCTCTTGCCAGGGCAAGCCACCGTCTGCTCCTGCCTCAGTTTCCCCAGCGAGAACTCTGCAGAGCTGCTCTAGAAGGGACATGGGGACACAATGGGGAGGCTCCCTCTGTGCCCAGTATCGCCCTTCTCTTTGTGGGCAGAGGGAAGGATGCTGCCCGCACTTGGATCTCCCCACTTGGTCTCTGCTCAGGGAGCCAGGAGCTGGGGAGGTGACAGATGGGGACATGCCGGGCATGAGGCCTTTGTCTGGCCGGTGGCGGCGGCACGGACCCGCAGATGGCGGCTGCCGTGGGGCTGTGGCCACAGCCCGTGGCCAGGCGAGCGCCGGGCCCTGGGGATCCGGCCCTTTTGTTGGGGTCTCACCTCCGGCAGTGGCCCCTTCCCTGCCGCCCCCCACCAGCCTTTCAACTTTCAACTTGACCTGCTCCTTTCACATGGAAATGAGATGTAAATGGAGCTAGGGCTGCCAGGGTCTAGCGGCATAAAACCCGCCAGCAGGTCCCCAAGTCTGGGGTGGTCATACCCACTCAAAAGGGGTGGCCAGTGGTCCCTGGGGCGAGGGGGTCCCCCTTTTTCCCCAGCAATGGAGCAGCAGCCTGCCCCTGCCCAGGCAGACTGTCTCCACTGCTCCCAGCTGGAAGCAGGTATTAGCCAGCACGTGTCGGGTGGATTTGGGTGAGGAGCGTGAAGGGGCAGCATGGGGGTCCCGCACCCAGCACCCCCTCGGGCTGCCCTGTCTCAGCCCCGCAGCCATTCGCCCTTGGGAAGGGTCTCACCACCGGCTGCGCTGCTCCTTCGTGCTACCAAATTAAACACAGGACAATTGCCGTCCCCT